>QANX01006938.1:0-34222 GCA_003254975.1 Ochetophila trinervis
TATTCTATTAAACTTTATTCTTATACTCAAATATTATATAATTAATAAATAAATATTAATGCAAATTACTATTTTTTATGAAATAAAATAATAAGAAGTCATTTTCAAAACAGTGCGCCGTGGACTTTCCACTTGAATTTCAGGATAGCACGAAACCACCAAAAAACGCCAACCATTTAGTAATGAGAGAGAGAAAAAAAGCAAACAAGTAGTTGCAGAAAACTCCATTGATAGAGACAAAGAAGGAGAAGGAGAAGAAATTAGAGAAAAGAGAAAGAAGAAAAAGAGACGGACTTTTAACTAGTCGTTTAAAATCAATGGCGAAGAACGAAGACCCACAAAGACTTTCGCTTTCAGCAGTGCAGCCTCCGCCGCCACCTAGGAGGCCAACGATAGCTCTCCCTCCTCGTCCTTCCATGGAGACCCTTTTCACCGGCGGAGCTGGAGCAAGTCCAGGTCCTATGACCCTTGTTTCCAGTTTCTTCTCCGATAACTGTCCAGATTTGGAGTACCGCTCCTTTTCTCAGCTCCTCGCCGGAGCTATGGCTTCTCCTATGGCCGCCAGACCCACAAGCTTCTTTACTGAAAACCCTAATGATGGTTATTCGAAGGAAGGAGGTGTAGCAGCGGTTGACAAGAATTCAGGGTTTAAGCAGAGTAGACCCATGAATTTGGTGGTTGCTCGGTCTCCGTTGTTCACGGTACCACCTGGGCTGAGTCCCTCCGGGTTGCTCAATTCCCCAGGATTCTTTTCGCCTCAGGTAAATTCCTATTCTTCCATGGTTAATTTTTGTATTGAACATGTTAAGGTGTTTCTGCAGATTCAATTTATTGAATTCAGGATGTGAGCCTAAACCTATTGATTAAAGATGCCATATTTTACTGTACCATTTGTTTTTAAAAATTTCTAGTGTTTATGGTGTTGACATCATTTTGGAACAAGTCCTTTCTGAAACTGTAGAATTTTATTAAGTTTTGATTCATAGAATTTCGTTAATATTAAGTCTGTAAAAGTTGAAATGTTGTTTATTTATGCTTGTTTATTGGTTCTTAATTATGAAATGGGAATTGAGGGTTTCTTTTGTTGAGGCATGGAAATTGAATAGGCCATGATTCAAGAATGGGGAATGAGAGTTTCTTTTGATTTGTATTTTACTTTTCCATACCTTGAACCCTTTCTTAAAAACATTGCAAATTTAATTGAATATTGAAAAGTTTCAAACTGATAATCCTGTAGTTAAGGGGATGAATCTATGAGTATTGGCTGTTCGTTTAATTGTTCATTAAAAACCATGCAGAGTCCCTTTGGAATGTCACACCAGCAGGCCTTAGCACAGGTTACAGCTCAAGCTGCACTAGCGCACTCTCAATTGCAATTGCAAGCTGAATATCAAAATTCCTTAGCAGCTGTTCCTACAGAGTCAACGACACATGATTCATCATTTATATCCAATGATGCTTCACAAGAACAGGCAGTACCCTCAACATCTGACCCCAGAAGTTCCTTGAAGGAGACAACGGGGGTCTCTGTTTCTGATAGGAAATATCAATCTCCTCCCCTTGCCACTGATAAATCTGGAGATGATGGCTACAACTGGCGGAAATACGGGCAGAAGCAGGTTAAGGGTAGTGAATTTCCGCGAAGCTACTACAAATGTACCCATCCAAATTGCCCTGTCAAAAAGAAGGTTGAACGTTCACCTCAAGGTCAAGTAACGGAGATTATCTACAAAGGGCAGCATAATCATGAACGGCCTCAATCGAACAAGCGTGCCAAAGATGCTGCTGATCAGAATGGAAATACAAATTCTCAGGTTAAGCCTGAAATTGGTTTACAAAACCGGGCTGGGCACGTGATGAACAGAACAGTTGAAACTGTACCTTCCCAGTCAGTGCTTGAGAGGGGTCAGGAATTTACACAAGCAGCTCCTTCACAGGTAGCAGGTTCTAGTGACAGTGAAGAATTAGCTGATGCAGAAATGAGAGAGAATGAGGGGGATGCTGATGAGCCAAATGCAAAGCGAAGGCAATTTCCAAACCTATTATTGGAAATTAATATTGTTTCGTTTATCATTTGTTTTCTTCTAAATTTTGAAAAATTTGTTTCTTTGGAATCCAGGAATGTAGATGCTGGGACGACTGAGGTGGCTTTGTCACACAAGACAGTCACAGAACCAAAAATCATTGTGCAAACACGAAGTGAAGTTGATCTTCTGGATGATGGCTACAGATGGCGCAAGTACGGGCAGAAAGTGGTCAAAGGGAACCCTCATCCAAGGTGGCAAATTTTTTTCATATATCTATTCACTTTGATTCTTACTAGCATCAAGAACAAAAATTATTGATCAAAATAACATTGCTAGTGAAGAAGTAGCCCCTGACAAAAGAATGAAACATGAATCCTTATCTTTTTTCTTTTCTTTCCTTTTTTGCTCCTACTCTCTTAACCATATACTAACAACAAATGAATAATCATTCTATACTAACAACATATGAATAATCATTCGGCAGTTGTCTTACCAATAAACACCATTAGGTCCCACCATTATTCCATGTGAGAACTGCTTTGTCCCACAATACGATGCTGAATACAATACCGACACCATGAAGCTGTCCAAGACAGCACCATCAGTAAAAATTGCTGTGAGAGGAAAACAAAGGCTATTAAAAGCAATCTATCACAGAGTTGCTATAGACTTCATCTCCTTTTAACATTGATTGCGTATTGGTGTTCTTTTTCCAATAGCAAAGACGTCTTAATATTTGTAAGGCATTTTAATTTTATTATTTTCAACCCTGTGTTTTTTAGTTTTATTCTATATTAATAGGGGTGACACGTGTAAAATTAGTAGTTCAGTTGTGACCTTGTCATGGAATGGAAGTACTCATAAATGGTGACAATTCAAGTTTTTGCTTATATTTATTAATCTATAATTATGTGGCTAAAACTGAAACTCTAAAGTGATGTTATTCTGCCAACTTGTTCTACTCTTGTGCATTGATGTAGGCATTACTACTGAGCACTAACCTCGTTGGATATGCTTTTGTACCTCTCAAATAATGTCTAATAAGAACAACTGCTGTATAAGTTGCCTTTGGTTGGCATGCTTTGTGTAGGTTTATATTTTGTGTTTGATATTTTCTTCATGTTGAACGGTGGAAGAGTTTCTTTCCAGTGCTTTCTTTTAAACTTGAGACTGAATTATTTTTCTTATTCATAAATATCTATTTACAGGAGCTATTACAAATGTACCAGTGCAGGGTGCAATGTCCGTAAGCATGTTGAGAGAGCCTCGACAGACCCAAAAGCTGTCATCACTACCTATGAGGGAAAACATAACCATGATGTCCCGGCAGCTAGGGGTAGTAGCCACAACACAGCTAACAATAATGGACAACAGTTAAAACCGGTCAAGGTAATTGCCGAGAAGCATTCCTTACTCAAAGACCAGAGACCGGTACTTCTGCAGCTAAAAGAAGAACAAATCACTGTGTAAGGTGCTCTGTATTTTGTAATTTAAGCCCAGTAGTTCATTCCAACCGACTGACTAACATGGTACAAAAAAGAAATAGAAAGGTTTGTAAGTGGGTTTTGTGTTGATATTTCTTTTCTGTTGTGTATGGAATCCATGTGTAAATGGTTGATAAGGATTGAATGATGCCCCATATGTTCATGATGTACATTTTAAATTAAGAAATGATGTCATATAAGATATGTTACTCACTTAAATGGGACAAGATTGCAACTAATTATCTCTAAATGTAATGTAAGTTGAGGTATCGGATATTATGGTTTTCACAGATCCATTTGTCTATCTGTGTTTGAATTTATTTCATGAACTGCTTTATTTTCAAAGTCTATGCTGAAGGAACCATAAAACATGTAGGCATGGCCGGCTAAAGGCAAAACCAGTAAGGCCTTTTGCTGACAGCCCATTAATGTTATAGGGCATAAAATAAGGACAAATTACATTTAAACCCTTCCTAAGATGTCATAATTACACTTAAAATACTGAGTTTTTAGGAATTCATCACTGATCCCCTTTTAAATTTGTAAAGATCATCAAAACAAACTCATCCATAAGATCCATAAAAAAAAAAAAAAAATCATCTATTAGTTTTTCACTGTTATGCTTAACGGTCAAATGGTAATTTAGTAAAATGATTAATTCTAATAAGTTCTCTATCAGAGTGTAATTGTGATAGTTTAAAAGAGTTCAAATATGACTTGCACCAAATAAAGGTGTTGGAGTTATGATTTTGTAGATATTATCTATTATAATAATTTTTTCTATATTTGAATTTAGATTATATTTGATTATAAAATAATTTATTATTTAATATATTTAAATTATTGATAAAATACAATTAAAATAATAGAAATTATATTTGTTAAAATTTAAAATTTAAAATAAAAATATTAATTGGTTTGAATTTTTATTATTTATACCTATAAATATTAAAAAAAATTAAAAAATTAAAAAAATAAAATAAAAAATAAAAGATCCAATTTAAATTCAAAGATACCTAAAAACAATGTAGCCCCATCAGCCAGACTTGCGACAGGCCCTGTGTCTGCGTTCCATTACACATTGCCATTGGTACATGTGCAGGTTCTTTTTTTTGGTAACAACATGTGCTGGTTCTTGCTGCTAAGTTGTGGTGATGTAACATACATATATTTTGAATAATATGTACAAGCATCAAATAATTAATCTCTAAAACTATATGTATGAGAGATACACTTCTTTCATAATAATAATAAATATGTTTCTGGAATAAAATTCATCTTTATTTACCGTCTTTTCTACAAGGTATCTTTAAGTCTGTAATTTAAGTGAGAAGTGTTGTGAAGTTTTGGTTATTTTTTCCTTAAAAAACGACTGCTTCCATTGTGCCTTTGGTTTTGCTTTATACATATATGTGTGTGTGTATACATTGTTTTACTTACTCTCATAACGATATTGTTTTATACTCAAAATACCCAAATCTATCTTTTTTTATTTTTATTTATTTTTTATTTTTTATAGTATTTCTATTGAATGGTATGCCAAAAATACAATAGTAATTTCATTTGGCCTCGTGCAAATCTCTTATTTGGGATTGTACAGCAAAAACTCTTTTCAGATGGGACTACTGATCATTTTGCCATTGCTGAAATTTGCTCTTTGATGTGTTAAGGGCTTTTTTTTTTCTTTGCATTTTTGGTCAAAAACAATGTTGGGTTTCGATGTTCAAATTGAATGTGGAATTGTCAATTTTCTATTTACATAATCACAAGCCGGATTCTTATGTATTTGACCATCTAGTTCACATGTTTTTTCATGTCAATTGCCCATTAAGGAAGTCTAAGGCCAACAACTAAAAACTGCAGCAAAATTTTCATACTGAAACAAAGCTAAAAGAGGGGAAAATGCCTTTATGTGGCAATAATTACACGACAATATGTATTTGATCGAATATATAATACTATTATCTAAGTGTCATTTAGTTGGTGGAAAAAAACAATAACATTGATAAGATATACACTACCAAGTCAGCAAAGCATAAGTCAACTTAGCAGCCAGTGCAACAAATTACTCAGCAAGGTTGTCTTGATGTCACGAGTAGATAACTCAAGCAAATCATCAAAGAGAGATAATATATTGCAAGAGTTAATCAGATGCAGAGCTATCTCCAAGGGGTTACATCATGATAGAATTGTAGTTAGATAACTCTTGTTAACCTAAAGTGTATCATCATAGTTAAATCTATTGTTTTTCCTTCTTATCAGTTAGTTGTATAAGTGTATATAAAAACTCATGTATACAGTTAGAAAAACAACAAGTGTGAAAAATATTTTTCCATCTTTAAAGTATTCAAAGAATAATTGTTTTTCTTTGATCAATTATTTGTTTTCATTATGGTATCAGAGCAGGCAATCCTTGACCTCAATGTTTCCTTTGAAGTAGAACCCATGTAACACCCCATCCCAGGAAAAAATATTGAAAAATTTCTCAAAGTTGACTGAGTTGACCAAGTTTGACCAAGGAAGGATTCGGGGTTGACTTTTTGTGTGAGTGTGCTATGGTTTTGACTGTGGTACCGTTGCATAGAGCTAGTCAATACGAGTTCGTAGACTAGTAGTACGCTAAATTCCGAGTTAAGACCGAGAAGTTATGGCTGAAATAACATGAAGGGCATTTTGGTAATTTGCTGTGGCAGGGCAAAAATTACTATTTTGCCCCTGCCTTTATGTGTTTTAGTTGGAAAGATCTGGAAGGAGGACAGCACACGCACGCGGCCAGCCCCCTCTCGCGCAGCCCCCCCTCCTTCACGTAGCTTCCGACCGCCGGTTTCGCCGGTCACGGCCAATTTCCGGCTAGATCAGGCCGGAAATCACCCAGGAAACGACGCCGCCGACCCCCTCTCTCCTTTGGCACCGGTGGTTTGCCGTGATGGGGTCTCCAGATCGCCGGGAAAAGCGAGAAATCCGGTCAGCTGCACTTTCGCGATTCGCCGGATTCCGGCGGAGTCAGGCCGACCCACTACCCGGAAAGGTTCGCCGGGACCTCCTCTTTCTTTCCCCACCCTCGGCTGGCCGTGAAACGCCGCGGATTGCCGGAATCGACGACGGATCCGGCGAGGGCTGTCTCTCCTCCGGTCGCCGGATCTCGGCAGTTTCCAGCGATGAAACCGGTCCATTCCCCCTCTTTTGGACCTCCAGAAGCTAATTCCGGCACCCGTTCATCCTAAATCTCAGTCGATTAAGCGATGTGAATTACGAATACTCGGTCGCCGCTTCCCGGCCATTTTCCGGCCACCACCGGCGGCGGTTGGACGAGGTAAAAATACGGTTGTGATCTACTCCTTTCAAGCTTCGTGTTGGCATAAAATTCGAATATTATAACTGAGTATTGAAATTTACCCGGTTTCAACTGTGATGTTAATAATTGTTAAAATAGAAATTGTTGTTAATTGGTGATATAAATATGTGTGGTGATGTTTTGGTGTTTGCTGTGGAATAAATTGGTGTGCTGAAATTATAGGATTGATTGTGTGGTTGAATTTTGGGATTATTAATAACGGTTTCGGAATATATATACATTATATAATTGGTCTGTGAATTAAATACGTATATGTGGAATTGTTGTGTGTAATTTATATGTCGGTACGTGACATGTATGTGTTATGTTATGGTTCTCGGGAATAAATAATGGATATGGTTGTGTGGATTGAGAACTGCTTGGGCGAGGGATTATGCCGCCAAGCAGGGTGTTGCTAGCTTGGGCGAGGAATCATGCCGCCAAGCTGTAAGTATTATTGTGTTAAATTGTTTGGAAAGGTTAATGGTAAATGAAATGTGAAAGGCAAGGATATATAAAGGAATTTTGAGTATTGATGTGATTATTGTAAATGTATTAGGTATGGCATATTTAGCGTAAATATGCAATCGGAACTACAGGTAGCTTGATCCCTTGTAGAAAGGGTATGTAGGCAGCTCAGTTTTAGACTGAGTCCAGCTACACCGTACTTAGACAATATATTTGTTTAAGTGTTGGGTTGTGTACTGAAATGTGGTTTATTTGTGTGGGAAAGGCGTGCTGGTAGAATAAATTTTGTTTAGAAATGTTTTTCCCTGCAGGTTATGACTTTTAGCATTTTGGGGAGTGTTAGAAAACAGTCGAATTGCTGTCGAAATTTCTAATAAAATTTCCGGCAGTAGAGAATTCTTTTAGTCTGTTGGTTTCGTCGGCTTTGGAATAGTAGTGTAACGGATTTTATCGACTGCTTGTGGCTTAGTGGCAACATTGTGACGACCAGGATCCGAAGCCAAGGTAAGTGTGGGCGGGTGTAGGGGGGCACTGGCAGACTACCTTACTGACAGAAATTGGATCCAAGAGCCAGGGTAAGTGTGGGCGGGTGTAGGGGGCACTGGCAGGCTACCTTACTGGCAGAGATTGGTGTCCAATCCCACATCGCCCGGGTGTGGAAGGGGTCATGTGGTAATGGTTCAAATGTAAAGTGAGCACTCTCTTAACAACCAAGGCCTTTTCAGAGCGTTTGGCTTCAGAGTTGGAAGAACTCTGGGGTTAAGCGTGCTCCAGTGGGAGCATTCCTAGGATGGGTGACCCCCTGGGAAGTCTGACCAAAAAACTCCATACCGTCTGAAGTGCGGTGGCTAAATTGGAGACAATATTGGTTGGAGAGAGAGTGTGGCGTTACAAAAGGTATCAGAGCCTGTATCCGGCCGGAAATGTGCCAGCGAGGACGCAGGGCCCCAAGGGGGGTGGATTGTGACGACCAGGATCCGGAGCCAAGGTAAGTGTGGGCGGGTGTAGGGGGGCACTGGCAGACTACCTTATTGACAGAAATTGGATCCAAGAGCCAGGGTAAGTGTGGGCGGGTGTAGGGGGCACTGGCAGGCTACTTTACTGGCAGAGATTGGTGTTCAATCCCACATCGCCCGGGTGTGGAAGGGGTCATGTGGTAATGGTTCAAATGTAAAGTGAGCACTCTCTTAACAACCAAGGCCTTTTCAGAGCGTTTGGCTTCAGAGTTGGAAGAACTCTGGGGTTAAGCGTGCTCCAGTGGGAGCATTCCTAGGATGGGTGACCCCCTGGGAAGTCTGACCAAAAAACTCCATACCGTCTGAAGTGCTGTGGCTAAATTGGAGACAATATTGGTTGGAGAGAGAGTGTGGCGTTACAACCCAAGCTTACAATTCAATCATTCCATCAATGCTCCAGTCTTATATCTATGAAATTAGACTCTTTAAACTTCTTGTTGTGGCGATCCCAAATACTTCCTCTCATTCGAAGTCTTGGCATTCATCACTACATTACGAGCAACATCAAACCAGCAATGGAGTTGTCCTCAGAAGGAGACAGAAACAAAATAAAGAATCCAAATTATTCTCCATAGGTGAACAATGATGGTTTTCTAATCACTTGGTTACTTGGTACTATGACCGTGGATGTCATCAGTTTTACGTTTGGGCTAGAGACATCATTTTTTGTGTGGAAGTCAATCGAAGATAATCTATTACCATCAACAAAAGAGAAGGTGACCCTCAATGATACCCTCATGGGATTGAAGAAAGGCAATCAATCAATCGACGAGTTTATCCATAAGTTCACCTCTATCTGTGATAATCTCATTGCAATTGGTAAGCCAATAGAAGATCTTGATAAATGTTTTCATCTGTCTAGAGGATCAGGAGCTAAATATCAAGATTTTCGTTTGGCTATGTTATCAAAGGCTCCATATCCATCTTTCTCACAATTTGTGCTAGCATTGAAGGGACATGAACAAGTTCTTTTTAACAATGAAGCTGAGGCAAAACAAAGAATATAATACTCACAAGTGTTGGTAAGTGGACATGGCAGAGGTAGAGGTCGATCAGATGGAAGATTTACTTCCTATGGCAGAGGATTTAGTCTAGCTGGAAGATACCCACCATCACCCAATACTTGGAAAATAAAAAACCACCACCATTCAATACGTGGAGTTCTAATAAAAAAGCTCAACCCAACAACTCTGGAGGTAATATTTTTGACTCTAAAACAAGATCTCACAACTTAGTTGTTTGCCAAATATGTCACAGACCATGTCACAAGGCAGATAGATGCTGGAACCAGTATGAATATTTGGATGAACTTGAAGAACCACATCAAGCACTAACGGATTTTCAAGAGTTGGAAGACAATGCAATCTATGCAGACCGAGGAGCAAACGCACATATGGTAAATGAGGAAGGTAATCTGGACATGATAAAATATATGTTGGTAATGGAATTTCTTTGCCTATTACTCACATTGAAAAATCTATTATTCTCACTGATTCATCCAATTTACATTTAAACAACGTTTTGGTGGTTCCTCAATTGAAAAATATTTGTTATCAATAAGTCAGTTAACTTCTGAAAATGAATATACTGTTGAGTTTAACTCTCTTGGTTTCTTAATTAAGGACCGAAACCAACATATAGTAGCAAAAGGGAGTAGGAAAGGTTGCTTATATGCATTGGATAATGGACATCTTGAAGCATTGAGTGCAATACAAAGTGGAAAAGCTTTTTCTGGACTATGACACTAGCAGTTAGGGCATCCAAACTCCAAATCATTGCAAGTCTTAAATAAAAGCAAAGTTATTTCAGTTTCTAGTTGGTTAAAAACATCAATTTGCGATAGTTGTCAGTTGGGAAAACAATGCAATTTTCCTTTTACAGTTTCAAATAATTTTATGGACTTTTCACTAGAAAAAATCCACTGTGACTTATGGGGGCCATCTCCTATTTTTTCTAATCAAGGTTTCAATTATTATGCAATTTTCATTGATGATTGCACTCGGTTATCTTGGTTATATCCTATGAAGAAAAAAATCAGATTTTTATGATATATTTCTCCAATTCCAAAGGCTTGTAGAAAATTTGTTTGAAAGAAAAATAAAATTTTTTCAATGTGATAGTGATGGCGAATGCACTTCAAATGTGTTTTTCACTCATTTAAAGCTATGTGGCATACATCAAAATTTTTTCTGTCCCGACACTCCTCAACGAAACAGAGTTGCAGAACATAAACATTGCCATATTGTTGAAACGGGCTTGACGATGATGTTTCATGCAAATTTACCGTTAAAATATTGGGTTGAATAATTTCTTACTGCAGTCTACCTTATAAACAGATTGCCTTCTAGTCCTTTAAAAATGCAAACACCATACTTCAAGTTATATGGTAAACTTCCAGATTATAGTGGACTAAGAGTGTTAGGCTGTCTATGTTATCCTCATTTACGGAGGCAAGGTCATCACAAATTTACCAAGAAAACTTATCCTTGTGTATTTGTTGGCTACAACCCTTCTCATAGAGGCTACAGATGTCTTGACTCACACACACATAAGATTTACATATCTCGACATGTGGTTTTTAATGAAGCAATGTTTCCTTTTGCACCGATTAAACAATCTCTTTGTGATGATGTACATGACTCTTTTTATCTAACAAGGTTTCTAGATACAGATGAGTGGATTCAAGCACCCATTCAAATCAATAAATAAATGCAAAGCTGTCCAGTGAATCAACAAACAATCCCCCAAACTAGTGGGCCTGATTGTTGCACATCATCCATTACCAAAACAGTGCCACATATAGAGTCCACACCTCCCACACAACCCATTCAGTTAGAAGTCATACCAACTCCACTATCACCAAGCCAAGTAGAGTCCATCTCAACCTCTACCACGGAAACCATATTCAATTCTCCAATGGTCTCCCAACCACATATTTTACCCACCAATCATGTCACTCCATCTAAAACTCTCATTCAATACCGATGGAGAAGCAAAGTTAAAGAGAATGATATGTCTGCCCAAGTGCCACACATACAAACAATCATACCATTCTCCTTGCAACTAGTAACCGAGACCATTGAAACCACTTGCGACGTCTTTTCTTCTAGTTCTGTTGCTCCTCTTGCCAAACTAATTGCAGCAAAAGTGGAGTCCATTGTAGCAAACCAAAACGACTCTTTTTATGTACCTCATATCCCTTTCTCAATACTGCAACCAAACAAAATCCTTTCTTTTGTGCAAACACAATTTTTTCAACAATTCCAGAACGATAATCCTTAAAGTGAGCCTTCAAATCAAAAGAGTGGCTCTTGGCAATGCAGGAAGAACTCACGGCTTTGCATACAAAAAAGACATGGGTGTTAGTTTAACGACCTACAAATGTTAACATTGTTGGTTCAAAGTGGGTTTATTGCACTGAATACAAAGATGATGGAAGTTTAGACTGCTATAAAGCCAAGTTGATTACAAAGGGGTTTACTCAGGTTGAAAGTCTTGATTATGACGAAACGTTTAGCCTAGTGGTTAAACCAACTACCATTTGTCTCATCTTGTCTGTGGCTCTAATGTCAAATTGGCAAATCAAGCAACTACATGTAAAAAATGCATTTCTTCATGGAGATTTAAAAGAAACAGTGTATATGGAGCAGCTACCAAGATTTCGCGATGAAGCTAATCTAGACTATGCTTGTCTTCTTCAAAAGTCACTATAAGGCCTAAAACAAGCCCCGAGGGCTTGGTTTGATAAGCTCTCTCGTTGTCTAATGGACAATGGATTTTGTTGCAGTCAAGCCGATCCTTCTATGTTTGTTTACAATGATGGTAAGCTTTTACTCATCCTACTCATTTACGTTGATGATGTGATAATTACAGGATCAAATGCAGAGGCTATGCAACAATTCATTGATCATTTGGGTACTCAATTTGCATTAAAAGATCTTGGTTTCATTTACTACTTCCTTGGCATTGAAGTTAAACCTTTTACTGGAGGACTCTTTTTATCACAAGTAAAATATACAAAAGATCTCCTCAACCATGTACACATGCTTAAAGCATCCTCAATGAATACACATGTATTGGTTAAACCACCAGTTCCGTATGATGCAGATGCAACAATAAATGCTACAGAATACAGAAGCATAGTTGGTGCCCTTCAGTACCTCACTTTTACGAGATCTGACATCCAATATGCAGTTAATAAGGTATGCCTACATTTTCAAAATCCAATTAAGCTCCATTTACAAGCTGTGTAACTCATTCTCAGGTACCTTCATGGAACTCTTGACTATGGTCTTTGTCTGTTAGTACAAAGTTCATCCACATTAGTTGGATGCTCTGATGCTGATTGGGCTGGTTGCCCCATTACAAGAAGAAGTACATTAGGTTATTGCATTTACTTAGGAGCAAATTGTATCTCATGGTCTTCAAAGAAACAATCCACCGTAGCTCGATCAAGTGCAGAATCCAAATATCATGCAATGGCTACAACAACAACATAATTAACATGGTTTGCTTATCTCTTACATGATATTGGTTACTCTTACAATAAACCAATTCAGTTGCTTTGTAACAATATTAGTGCCCTTCACATGACAGTTTACCCAATGTTCCACAAACGTACAAAGCACATTGCAGTTGATTACCATTTTGTGAGAGAAAAAGTTGCTGATGGAACTTTAATTACTAGATATTTACCATCATTACAACATGTAGCATACATTTTTACAAAGGCTCTGTCTCGACAGTTGTTCTATGAATTTTGGTTCAAGCTGGGAGTTCATCAAGTTCCACTCTCCAGCTTGAGGGGAGCCTAATAAGATATACACTACCAAGTCAGCAAAGCAGAATCCAACTCAGTAGCCAATGCAGCAGATTAATCAGCAAGAAGTTGCCTTGATGTCACTAGTAGATAACTCAAGCAAATCATCAAAGAGAGATAATATATTGCAAGAGTTAATCAGATGCAGAGCTATCTCCAAGGGGTTACATCATGATAGAATTGTAGTTAGATAAGAACTCTTGTTAAGCTAACGTGTATCATCATGGTTAAATCTATTGTTTTTCCTTCTTATCAGTTAGTTGTATAAGTGTATATAAAAACTCATGTATACAGTTAGAAAAACAACAAATGTGAAAAATATTTTTCCATCTTTATAGTATTCAAAGAATAATTGTTTTTCTTTGCTCAATTATTTGTTTTTATCAAACATGACAAAATGATTTCCATAAAATGTTCATGAAGTTATTGTGATTTGGAAATTATATATATCCTTCTGCACACAAACTTTAAAGTTTTATTATATTCTGCTAGCTAAATTCCAGTGGCTAGACAAACAATAGAAATCAATATAAACAATTCAAAGTGTGTTTGATTTTTTTTTTTGGCCCCTAAAGTCCGTAGTTGATTGAGATGTTTAATAAACTCAACTATCACTACATTTGAATTAAAAAAATTATACACAATTAAATAGAAAGAACCAAAAGGTAAATACTACTTTTATATTTTAAAAAGGCTTTCATGTGGGAGCTTAACTTTGTAGATGTTATATCTCTTTAGGATAGATTTTTTTCTCTCTCTCTCTCTCCATCTCACATATGGTGCATTTTATATATTTTACTTTTTGAAGAAATGACTTTGTATTTTCAGAAATTACAAATGCACTTGTTTATAATTTCTCTTGTATAGATTTTCTTTGAGTGTAGTGATGTGGCACTCAACTCATTCTTGGATCGATGGTTGAGCTGGAAACAGTTGCCAAGCTGGAAAAAATTAACTGGTTGTTAATATGTCATAAATGACATGTCAGAAACCATCCTAAATATCTATGCCGTGAGAATAGGTGTGAAGGAGAGAGTCTGTGAGTGTGCATCTGTAAGAGAAAGTAGAGTGCTTGTATTCTCCAGTAGACTCCAATTGAAGCTAGTGGAAAGCACTGAAAAAATTCTTCTGTCTGATGAACAACAACGAACTGGTTGTAAACTCCTCCTGATATCAATAAACTAAGCTCTCTTGTTTTGCCTGTATAGGTAGCTGAATGTGCTTCTTTACTTGCTGCTGGGTTAGTCTTATTGATCTGAAATTTTGTTGTACTGTTGGATAAACTTGTTGCTTTGAATATGAAGGTAAAATTGGTTTGCTAGTTTATAACATGAGTGTTTTGGTATATTTGTCCAGGCTCTCCACATCTCTACTACTTTTTGGTTGCATATATGCAAAACAAAGATGGCTACATGCGCTGACAAAATCACAGACAAATTGAAATTTAATATTTTTATTAATAGTAGTGAGCTACACCTTTTGTGGTGTACTGTATGCAAGAAAAAGTAGATGTATCAGATTATGAGCAGTTTTGAAATTAAACCAAAGTTTGAGGATAAATATGCAAAATTCAATGTACTTTTCGGCAATGAATAGTGGAAACAGACCATCTATGTTGTTGTCTAAACATTGAGCATCATTTGCCGACCACCTTATTCAAACATCGTCCATGGCTTTTGGAAAACTATCAGAAATTAAAGAAATTGACAGAAACGAAAAACAGAAAGAAAAAGAACAAACATGATATTGAAATGACTAGCTAGTTTGGTCTTTGTTTAATTGTCCATTGATTTTTGGTTGTTTGTTTGGACTTCGATTTGACCTCATTTCTACCAAAAAGAAAGAAAATGACTACTAGGTTGCACTGATTGAATTAGTATAGTTGCCAAAAGTTTTATCTGCCATTATACAGATATAACCCTGATACATGTCCTTGTATACTATTACACACACACACACCTATGTATATATATATATATATATATATATCATATTTGATATATACTAATACACTGCCACATAGAAATACGAGGTCCCACATTTTACGAGTTAAGCTGCCGCATAACATGATTCTGAAATACTGAAACTAAATGCTGCTGAGCAGGTAGTGCACATGCTGTTTATAAACGGCATTTGATATAAAAGAGTTGGAATATACATAGCATATTTGACATTAACACTATGACAATACATATATTCGGTATAATATTGTTTTCGTTGTGGTTGTGCAGACCAATATATCTGTTAGAAAAAAACTAGGGCAAGAGTTTCATCCAAAAAATAGAAGAAGAGAAAAGAAAAAGCAAACATAAAACTCATATTTTCTATTAGGCCAATGGTATCTATTTTGGCCATAGGCAATAACAAATATGAAAACACAAATATTTAAACACAAAACCATTTTTCTATGAACAGTAGATGTCATGGGCATATTTACCTACTACTATCCAGCTATTACTTCTACATGTGGCTGCCATATTTCTACTCTTACAAAACCATATCTCACACCAAAATATCCCACATTTCTAGTGGTTCTATCATAACCAAACTAACCAACTTTAAACTAACAACAATTTGGTTACTTCAACTATGAGTAATCTTTCATCATTTTAATTCTTAAAATACATTACAAAAATACATTTATCAAACAACAATATTTTAACTAAAAATGCCACAGTACAACAGTATCTGCATGAAAGCTGAAAATCCCATATATATATATATATATATATATATATATATATATAAGGGTTGAGATCTAGGAAGTGCAAAATTAAAGCGAGAGAGAGAGAGAGGCTAAAATTGAATAAGTAAAACTAACGGAGAGCAAGAAGATCAGTTGGGTGTTGCTGATCATGGCCATGATTTTGATGGCGAATTTTGTAAGTTGCAAGCTCGATGGATATGTACGGTCAGAAGATGGTAACTGGAAGAGAAGCCATGAGTTTCATCATCAACATCCCCATTCAAAGATGACAAAGCTTGAAGGTGGAGTTCCAATGGAAAAAGCATGTGCCCAACAAATATGCGACCCCTTGGTTCAGAATTGCTTTATGGTTGTATTTGTTTCTTATATGTTGAGAATTGCTTTTATTATCATGCATATATATATATATACAGACATTTATATATATATGTATATGTATATATATAGTGAGGCTCAATGTTATTTTTATCATCTTTTCCTTAAATTCGATAACAATCTCTTTTCGTAAAAAACCCACATTCTCAATTCCTTCTACTTCCTTTACAAAGTCAAAGCTAAGGGTATATTTATATGAATATAAATTTCTTTGTACATGTATGGAATTGAAGCTTTATTTGCCCTCATAAAAAAATATAATTTCATCTTCAAGATGGTTGCCCGGATACTTATGTATTTTTTTTTTTTTTGATGAATAATAATTCTTCATTAAACCAACAGAAACAGAAAGAAAACGCAGAGGAGAAAAACCGCAAAAAGAGTTACACCACCAGGTTAACTTCCATAATGTCATTCTCAACAAGATTGGAGATATCATTATGGAGCTTACCCTGAGAATAAAAAACAAAGTCAAAACAGCAGGAGTTCTTCAGAGAAAGTTTGGCACAGCAGTCTGCAACCATATTAGAAGATCTATGATTCCATTTGAGAGACCAATTGGGCCGGGAAATCTTCTTCGAATTTGGAGGATGAGGATTCTAGACTTCTAGGCCACCGGTTCTTCAACTTTCTTTATTTCACCAACCAAATTGGCATCATCCTAGGACCACATAAGGTCAAACCATTTTTCCTCTTCTAGCTTTTTTGAGGCCCAATCAATGGCAATGAGTTCAGCTTCGTGGGCATCAACACAGGAACACAGCTGGGAGCTCAGTCTTAGAACCTTGCCAATCGACTCTCTGATCACCAAAGCCACTGCTGCATTCCCATTCGAGAAACTAGCATCTGTATTTACCTTCAGCATTCCAACAAGGGGCAATCTCCATTTCTCCAGATTTTGCCAAGCACGAATAGGTTGGTCTTGGGATATTATTCCAAGAGATTCATCCACCAATCTGTTAAGCGAAGCAATAACAGTGCCTAAACTTTTCTGGGATTTGAAAAGCAGTTCGTTTCTCCTGTTCCATGCAACATACATCAAAGAAATAAATAAAAAAAAAACATAAAATGTTTCCTTATCCAGGGAACCAATCCAATACTCTTGAGCGGGGTTTAAAACCAAATCAGTCAGGTTTTGGTTGCTAGTAATATTCCAATTTTCCATAACACACCCCCATTTGCTTCCAAAAGCCAAAGCTTTTACACCGGGACAATTGGTAAAAAGGTGGAGACTCGTAACCTTTTCAAAACCGCAAACGGGCACCGATTTTCACCAGCTTGAGTACGGTTAAAAATGGTAGATCTAGTAGGAAGCACTCTTGCTTTGAGTCTCCACATAAAAAGTTTTAAACCTTCTAGAATTTTTAATTTCCAAATTTGCTTCCAATCCTCTGCAGGTTGCTGGTTCAAAAATAACGTTCTGTAACTATTTTTGACCGAGAACAGGCCGTTGCTACTGCCTCTCCAAATAAAGGAGTCTTGACAATCAAACTGAGGCCAAGTGATCTTTCGAATGTTAGTTCACATTTTTTTATCATTCCAAGCTCATCAAGGAAATCTAACGCAAACAACCCAAAATTGCATGAAAAATTTTCATAATATTGAAACAGAGCAAAAACAGGAGAAGTGCCTTTATATGGTAAAAATTACAAGGATAATATTGTATTTGATCAAATATATGTAGTGGTATATTGTTATCTACGTGTCATTTAGTTTGGGGAAGAAAATGATAACATGACAAATTTTTCTCCATAAAATGTTCTTGAAGTTCTTATTTTGCACACTTAGCTCTTAATTTTCTTTTTCCACACTTTGTGCATTAAGTTCGGCTTCTTTTGCATTGTAAGTCTTTTGTTCGATTTTCATTTAAAATTTCATCAAGTAGAAGAGATCAAAGTGAAAAATAAACATAATTATAAGACTTCCCATGCAAAACAACATTTTTTAAGATAAATTACTTTTAAATTATAATAAAAAATTAAAAAAATAATAAAAAATTAAAAAAAATATAGAAGGAAATGACTGTATCAGTAATGATGAGTTATAAGAAGTTTTTCCTAATGTTTCTTTCTAGTTTTTTATTTTATTTTTTATTTTAGTTTATTTTCTATATATATGAATTGTACTCTGTAAAACAGCAAGAATGAATAAATAAAATCACATAACAAAAGAAAAAACTTTAAACCTTTTTTTCTGAGAGGTTTCTATTTGATTGCAAGTTTGTTCCTTTTCTCTGCGTAAGAATTTATTTCGACATTGGAGGTGCGTCCAAACCACTAAGTTGTCTTTTAGCTATTTGTTTGGTATATATCACTAAATTAATATAGAAGGAAATTAGGTAGTCTGCTAAGGACGAGTAAACAAAATTGAAAAAAAACCGTCTTGCCTTAATAATTAATATATAAGCGCACTCAATTAGTAAGGAAGAACTTTTACCGAAATGACAACAACTGAGGAGAATCTTTGACAAATAAAACTTTCCTAAAGCTCTCTCTTTCTCAACCGGAGCAATGCAACAGACTGGTACATTCAACACGGCAACTTTTGATCTAGTAACACAAACATTCAGGTACACAGACAGCTAATAGACCAAGTTTAAATCTGGCCAATTAATCGGCATTCCATGGTGATCTGAGCGTTTCTCAACCGATCTACCATCCAGATTTCAGGCCATCTGAAATCTCTGTCCATATTTCCAATGGAACTGACGCAAGGCAAAGTTACGTTGCTTCAAGAATCCCTTCGAACTCTCAGTCTTCAACCAAATGAGGAGGGACCTGCTTTCAATTCTCTCTCGGTTCTTCTTGGAAAGGTGCTAACAACAAGGAGTTACAGAAGATATACTATATCTTAGATCATTGCTAAAACTTGGATCCTCAAAGACAGAGTTAAGATAGAAAAGCTAGATGAAAATCTGTTCAAGTTTAACTTCTTCAACAAAGAAGACAAGGACAAGATTTACACTAACAGACCCCGGTGCCTAAATGGTGCACACCTAATTCTAAAGGACTAGCCTACTGATAAATCTTTGAGTGAAATCACTTTTGATTCTTCAACTTTTTACATTCAAATTCATGGTTTACCTCCAGTGTACCTTCACGAAGGCACAGCCCGAATGATAGGAAACAAAGTGGGGCTGATCCATCAAAGCTCAGTTAACCGGAGATGTGTGGTGGCTTGCCGCTTCTTGCGGTTCCGGGTGGAAATCAAGATCCGGGATTCCCTTCCGACAGGATTTTTTCTGGAGCGGAACAACGGGAATGACATATGGATACAGTTTAAACTCAATCGCCTCTCGGATTTCTGCTACTCTTGTGGAAGGCTTGACCATGTGACTGGAAGATGCAAAATAAGGGAGCCGGTGGTGGTCACTACCCCAAACGGAATATCAGCAAGGCTTTTCGGCCATTGGCTTCGGGCGGACAACAATAGCACCTTTCTCTTTCTCAACATACTGGAGGAAGAAGACCGGAGGGTGGAGGCGGTGGGGGAAGGAAGCCGTTAGGGAGAGTGGGCACGGATTTCGAAGGGGAAGCAGCTGGTGCATGGGGAAGAGGAGAGTAGCCCCAGAGAAGTCAGAAATAGGGAAGATAAAGCTGATTACTGTAATGCCAGATTGATGTGTCCTCCCCTCAATGCCCTAGATCTAACCTTGAAGCTGCAAGAAGAAGGAGAAACAGAAGCACTGCAACTAGCAGTGATGGAATGGCTCAGGGACGCCAGCTTCAACCTAAACCAGCTAGAGGGATGTGCTTCGGGTTTAATGTCGGAGTTAGGCCTGTCAACGTGTAACTGTGTTCGTGTCGTGTTTTATTCGTGTTTACTAAACATGTACATGAGTGTTTTATTTTTTTTATTTAAATTAATATATATTGTCAAATGATAAATCATTATCAATTTATGTTTATTAAGCCTAAATACATATTCAAATGATATGCTAAACATCTTAAAAAATATATATTAACGTACTATAATTCAACATAAATAATAACTGTGAATTTAAAATATGTAAAATATTATGAATTAAAGCTATATTAAATATTTATCGTGGCTAAAAAATAAAATATGCATTTCAATTATAAATTTAAAAATATTTCAAAAATTATAAAACAAACTAAAATTAATTTAAAAATATTCAAAATAGTATAAACCAAACTGAAAATTACAGATAGTAATAAAAAAAATATAATCTAAAACAAAATATTAATATATAAATAGATATAAAAATTGTCATTTTTTAATGAAATAAAATATGAATTTTATAGTGTTCTAAAATTAAAAAAAAAAGTAATATAAAAAATTAACTATAAAAAAATAATTAAATTAATATTTTTCTTATCGTGTCTTATCGTGTTAACGTGTTCCAACCCGTTTCAACCCGTTTTCTTATTGTGTCTTATCGTGTGACACTGATACCAACCCGACCCGATATCGCAAACCCAAACCTGCAAATTATCGTGTCGTTTCGTGTCGTGTTATCGTGTCGTGTAGCATTTTTCCAGGTCTAGCTGGAATATGGGACTGCAAAAGGAAAGGAAATGAGAGCATTAGATGGGCTGGACCCATAATTTCTCACTTACATTGAGCTGGGTAGAAGGGCTTTCTCTAAAGCCAAGAGGCATCTCAAGAAAAGGAGTTAATGGACCCATGTAGGAAAAGAAGGGCCCTAAAGGTTTTGGACTCTAGACCAAAAATGCTTGCTTATGGGGAGTCATCTAACCGGCCTTATGTGGAAAACGAGCCTCTTCAGTTAGTTGAGAAAGTCCCCGTGCAGACAAAGAACAGTGGAGACGTTGAAAGCGTGCAAACTCTATTAGATGTTATGCCAACAGTGATTGCTCAACAAAGTGATTTTCTGTCTCTAATGGCAATAAAAGAGGAGGAAACTCCAGGTTGAATGAATGAAATTAATGAACAAAGCAACATTGGGGAAGCTGACAGCAGAAGTAAGGATAGCTCCAGGTCTTGGAAAAAAGAAGCTAGAAGATAGCCACAGAGACAGCCACAGAGACCAGGATCGATTCGTATTAGGGAGAGGAGGGAGCGCTACGGAGACGGTGCCTCACCCTCATGGAGACACCGGGATTTTCCATAGGCCAGGGAGGCGGGCCTCTACAAGCCCCCCATGCTGAGCTGAGGATTCTCTCGTGGAATTGTCGTGGCATTGGAAATTATGATACAGTTAATGTTTTATCACGTTTGGTGAAGTCATATAAACCGAATTGCTTGTGTTTGTTTGAAACCATATGTGGTAAAGAGTGGATGGTTAAGGTGTGTGGCAAGTTAGGGTTCAACAAATTTTTTGTAGTGGAACCTATAGGGAGAGCAGGGGGAGTGACAATTATGTGGAATGAGGAAGTCAATATTGAGTATTGCTGGAATTCGGAGAGAGTAATTCAGTGCTCGATTCTTGATTTCAAGGATAGAAAATTGGAAATATTTTGGTGTGCTATATGGTAAGCCGTATCTGGTGGAGAAATTTTTTTTTTTGGGAAAATCTTGAGACTATTGTTAATGGCTTGACAGGGCCCTGGCTTATAGTGGGGGGATTTGAATGAAATTACCTCCTAAACTGAAAAATTTGGAGGTCGTGGAATTTGGAAGAAAAAGTTGTTTTTGAAGGAATTTTTGCAAAATGCAGGAGGTATTGACCTGGGTTTTAGTGGCTATCAGTTTACATGGGACAACAATCAGGAGGGCATGGCTTTGATAAAAGAATGGATGGACAGAGGAGTAGCTAACAATCTTTGGATGGAGCAAAATTCAGAGGCTTCAGTTTGGCATTTGAGAAAGGAGGAATCAGACCACTGCCCAATTCTCATTCCTTCTCAAAGGAGGTAAGACCACATATTTTTGACCTTTTAGATTTTTTGAAACTTGGACTTCCGATAGCACAAGCATTAAACTTGTGAAAGATGCTTGGAACTCTGATGCTAAAGGAGGGATGCATAGCCTCAGGTTGAACATAAGTTTGAGAGTTACGACTAGGGCATTGCAGAAATGAAATAGGGAAGTTTTTGGGTTTGCTCACACTAAGATCCTGGAGCTAGAAAGGGAATTGGAAATTTTACAAAAGACGGATGCAGATCGGGGGCACCAGCATCAGGTAGCTGAGGAGCTAAGAAACTGGCATAGCCGGTTAGAATCTATTAACCGTCAAAAATCCCGTGAGTTGTGGCTAAAAGCGGGTGACCAAAACTCCAAGTTTTTTCATATGAGTACGGTTATTCGTCGTCGAAAAAACAGAATTGATTGGATAAAGGATGGAGAGGAGTGGCTAGAGGGGGATGAGAATATTGCTGATTACTTTAAAACAAAATTTGAGAACCTTTTCACCTCCAGCCATCCAAGGATCAATTTAAATCGTGATGCACTATTATGGGAGAAGCTCTCGGAGGATAATAATAGGCTGATCAGAGTTCCTTCAGTGGAAGAAATCAAAGCTTGTGTGTGGAGTCTTCACCTTTTGAAAAGTCCAGACCCTGATGGATTTTCAGGTATTTTCTACAGAAATTATTGGAGTATAGTGGAAGCTAAATTGGTAAACTTTGTGACAGAATGCTTCAGGTGTGGAAGGATCCTAGATTTGATAAACAAAACTTTTATTGTGTTAATTCCTAAAAGTGACAAGGCTTGTAACTTTAACCAATTCCGCCCAATTAGTTTGTGTAATTTTGCGTACAAGGTGGTGTCAAAAATTTTGGTGAGCAGGTTGAGTAGGGTGATTGAAAAGCTCATATCCCCAAACCAATGGGCTTTTGTTAAAGGGAGATGGATAGCTGAAAACGCAGTAATTGCTCAAGAAGTGATTAACAGAGTAAGGAAGCATAAGGGGAGGAACAGACTAATGGTTATGAAGATCGACATGAAGAAAGCTTATGATCGGATGGAGTGGACTTTCTTAATTCAGGCCCTCAAGGCTTGGGGTTTCAGTGAACATTTCCAGCAACTAATCCGTAGTTGTGTTAATACAGTCATGTTCAATTTTCTCCTTAATGGGAGTGTCTTAGAGAATGTTAAACCAAGTCAGGGTCTTCGCCAAGGGGACCCGGTCTCACTACTTCTTTTTATTTTAGGCACGGAAGTTCTGTCAAGGCTGCTGGAAAAGGAAGAAAAGGAAGGGCGACTTCATGGTATTAAAGTGGATAGGAATGCTCCTCCGGTCTCTCATTTGCTATATGCGGATGATTTGCTGGTCATGGAGCGTGCGGATAAAACAGAAGCAGAAACTTTCAGGAGATGTTTTGATACCTACTGTGAGTGGTCAGGACAGGAGGCTAATGTGGAGAAATCTAATATATTTTTTTCAAGGAACACAGGGAGAAAATCTAGAAAAGAGATTTTGGAGATCACGGGCTTTAAGGATATGGGTGGCTCTTCTATCTATTTGGAAAATGCTCTTATTATGGGGAGAAATAAAACAAAAGAATTTGGACGGATAAAGGAAAGGGTGCAAAAGAGGCTTGAAAGATGGAACAAAAATCTTTTATCAAAAGTCGGGAAAGCAGTCTTTATTAAATCATTGGTTCAGGCCATTCCCATCTATTCTATGGCCACTTTCCAATTTTCTAGTACCCTTTGCAAGGAGCTGGACAAGATGGTTAAAAATTCTGGTGGTCCTCTAACTCTAGAGGTGGCAGATTTATGGCTTTGAAGGCTTGGGAGGACATTTGCAAACCAAAGCAGCAAGGAGGTTTAGGCTTTCGGCATTTCTTAGATTTTAATATGGCCTTATTAGCTAAATTGGCATGGAAGATGGCCTCAGAATCTGATGTGTTATGGGTTCGAATTATGAGATCAAAGTACTTTAGAGGGCAATCCTTCTTTCAGCATGTTCTGAAACATGGGTGTTCCAATGTGTGGAGAGGCATAGTGAATGCTAGACAATGGATATCAAAAGCAGCTTGCTTTCAATTGGGAGATGGTAGCAACATTAATATTTGGATTGACTCGTGGGTTCCAAATCTGGTGGGTAAAATACCAAGACCCGGCGAGGGAGTGATTCAAAGCAGGATTGGCAAAGTGGCGGAGTTCAAGGATGAATTAGGTAATGGATGGAGCGATGGTTTGGTGAGAGAGATGTTCGCTGAAGAAGATGCAAAGTGCAATTTGCAACTAAAATAGCTGGATTTTGACTGTAATGATAAATCTTATGTGGAAAGGATTAAATACCCGAGGCTTCACAGTGGCAAGCTGCTTTGAAACCAACATTTTTGATCTTCAGAGGAATGTTTCTGAACTTTGGGGGAAACTTTGGAAATGTAACTTACATGCTCGTTGGAAGATGTTTTTTGTGGAGAGTCCTCGCAGGAATGCTACCTACTAGGGAAGTGATTGCTCGGAGAATAGGAATTGGAGATACTTACTGTGTGGTTTGTGGGGAAGAGGAGGAAACTTTGTTTCACATTTTTAAAGAATGTACCAGAGCGAAAGCTCTAGCTTTTGGGCATAACAGGGGTCTTAGGTTGGATAGATGGAGAGTCAATTCCATTGCTGAAATTATTGATAGCTATTTAAGTCCAAGAAATGTTTTTTTTTTTTTTTTTTTTTTTTTTTTTTTTGTGTGTGTGTGTGTGGAAGGTGTGGACTATGGTTCAACATTTGTCTGGTTGTGTTCGTTTTTGTATCTTTACTGGCAGTTTAGGAACCTGAAGCTGCACTCGGGGGAGGTGGCAATGGCAAAAAAGGTACACATGCTTAATCAAATGGTGGAGGAGTTTTCTCAGGTTTTGACCGGGATTGTAATTGAGCTTCAAAGGGAGGACATAATTGAAAGATGGATACCCCCCTCAACCAGCTGGATTAAAATCAGCACTGATGCATCTTTCAAGGCTGGTAAAGCAGGTATTGGTATTGTTGTGAGGAATGAAGATGGGGAGCTGATCATGTTAAAGTCCAAATGTTTGGACTGTTATTCAGCTTTAGCAGCGGAAATGGTGGCGTTGGTGTGGAGTTCTTCAATTGCAGTAAGGGAGGAATGGAGAGATGTGCTATGGTCCTCTGATTCAGCTACCATAATAAGGGAGATAAACTCAAGTGCTGACCCTGACATTTGGGATATTAGACCAGGTGTGCTCCATATTAAAGACAAAAAAAAAGCTCTAGTTTTAATTGAAAATTTTGTTGGAACAGTAGGTCCTCTAATGGAGCTGTTGATTCAGTTGCAAAAATTTCCCTTGGTAGGGATGTATGTTTTGATTTTGATTCCTTTTCTGTGAGGGATAGCCCCTTAGATATTGCTCTTGCTCTCTTTTTGGACTTGCTCTCTTTTTGGACCTCCCCTTGGGTGAGGCTGTGTAATTCTCGCTTTGAGGCTTTTTGTGCTCTAAAATAGCATTGATTTTCTTAAAAAAAAAAAAAAAATTTACCGAAAAGTCAACCCAATTTTAGGCATGTTCCATTTTCAGGGAGAAAAAAATTAAGGTACTATAGGAGAGTACACGTGAGAGATACCCTTTGGTACTCCAAAAACATTTGCTCTTTCTATGACCACAATTTTTACATATACATGTGAGAGATACTCTTGGTACTCCAAAAATACTGAAGTTTTGATCTTTCTATGACCACAATTTAAGTCAACGTAATCAAATTTACACTAGATGACTAATTTGCAATTTCAGTTTTCATATTACATGTTTTAAAGTAACATTGTGCTCTTTTCAAAAAGAAAATAGCAGATACAAATTACATAAACCCTAATTATATAACATTTTACATAACATTAATTCCAAAAAATAAAACAAATTTTTTTACATTACATTATAACAGTAAAAATTACATAAGAAATGCTTCTCAATTTCCACCCAGCTTCAGCAATAGTAACCCAAAATTATATAACATTTGTTACATTTCAGTTGCAAAAGAATTTACATATAACATTTTTCATAAATTTACATGAAATAAAATTGCATTACGCATGTTTGTACATGCTTCTCAATTTCCACCCAGCTTCAGCTTAGATCCTCTTGCGAAGAGGATCTCATAGTATGTAGCAACCTTATTCAGCTTAGGAATAAATTTTATGAAACAAAAAGATTTGTATAGCTAAAAAAAGTATATGTTAAATATAAGCAACAATAAATAAACAAATATGATGCTTGTTTACACATAAAAGAGCATATATTAAATAAATAAATATGTATGAATGAAACACAACGGCTAATCCCTAGCTATCTAAAAGTAACTAATTTTTCTTTATTTTTTTTTAACCAATGTTGTCTTTGTTAAAATGAATCCATTTAGAAAAACCAAATATAATAATCAAAATACTAAACACTGAGTGTGGGTATTCAAAAATTGGTAAAATAGTTAAAGTATTCAACAATTTACTCATTAAAAGTATTATGTGTGTTCATAACATTTATGCATATTTGTCAGGGCCTCCAATTTTATGGCAATGTGCTATCAGTTTTCTTTCATCTACTTTATTCAGTTCATTAATCTAGACGTCTCTCATTTTTAAAATTGGAAAATATCTAATGTACAATTGTTAACATATTAAAAATGGAAATACTTCTCTTCTAATTATTTTGTTTTGTTATGGTTCTGTATTATTATATGAAAACATAAAAAAACAGAGTTTTCAAAATATTAATCATTTAATAATATAAATTAAAACTAATTAAAAAATATATTTTATGGCATAAAATTTTTATTTATTCCCAGCGTGATTTTTAAAATTTACTAATTATTACAAGTATTTTATTATTTTATTCATATAAACATACAAAATATACTTTAATTCAACTTTTTTGTTATTATGTTTCAAAATTGATTTTTTTAATTAACTTTTCTCAATAATTTTAAAAAACCTTTATTCATTAAAATACACATTGAACATGAATAAATTGTTCCCTTTATTTTTTGTTTTGTCAAACACTATCCAAATATTTTTCTACTTTTGAGAAAACACGTCAAGAAAAAATCTGTTTTAAAAAAAATATATCAAAATATTTAACATAAAAAATATTTATTTGGTGAAGATTATATATGTTAACTTTACTTATAGTTCCTTAAACTAAAAAAATTGTTCCGATAAAAATATTTATTTGGTGAAAATATATGTTTGTAAAGTTTGTTCCTTTTATTTTAATTTGTTAAACCCAAATTTAAAATCATCATATTTTTCATAGTTTTGAAGAAAAAGAAGTAAAAAACTTATCTATCATAAAAAGTATCAAACTATTCAAACTTAAAAATTATTTATTTAGTTTAGTAAAAGTAATTAGAAATAAGAAAAACCTATTATTATAACACTAATTATATTTATCCTCACATTTTTATCTTTACGTTTTAAAAACAAGAGTACCTCTCTGTCTTAACTTTTATATCATTTTATTTAGGAAGAGAAGTGTTTTCATTTCCAATATGCATAACAATCATTCATTAGAGCTTTTCACATATTGCAAAGATGAGAGTCCTCCATAATAACAAAACTGAATAATGTAAACAATATAGAAACAGATGGCCTATCGCATAAAAAATTAGATGGCCAAACAAACACACACCAATATCATATACACACACATTATATCTCAAATGAGTAAATTATTGAAGACTAACAATTTCACTAATCATTGAAAACTTTCGCTCTTTGCGACAGTATTTTGGATTTTCTTTTTGGAATTGCAAACAGATTTTATACATTTTTAACATACACAACATTAGTTAAAAAAATATATGGAACAATTAGTTACCACCACTATTGTATTTTTTATTTTTAAATACTATCCTATCATTAGTGTTACTCGAACTTAAAATTTCAAATATTATGCAGCACATTACTATAACCTAGGATTGTGATTAGGTACCACTAGGTACTTCCCATAGGAACCGATTTTGTACGTTACACATAAAGAAGCGATTGTGATTAGGTTAGTGTTACTATAACCTAGGATTTTAAATATTATAGACTAATCCACTAGATTATTCCCATAGGAACAATTGTACATTATTCTTAAAGATGCGATTGTGGTTTGATTAGGTTACATATATACATCTAACATGTAATTTTGTCCATGCATGGAAAGCCACTGCTTCCTCGAGCAATGACCGAGTTCGAATCCCCCACCGTTATTAGATATATATATATATAAACTAACATTTTTTATAAAGCACTAAGTAAAAAAGTAAAATGTAAAATAAAAGAAAAACCAAATATTTATACCTTCAAGCTTCCTAAAGAATAAAAAGCAAAAACAAAAACAAAAATATATATTCTTGGCCGCCTAACAATCTTCTGAATTCACAAAGCTTCCTTAGTCCTTCAAGAGGACTTTTTACATATTTTCTAAGAAAATTAAATACGCTTTTCAAAACGGCAAGGAGACAAACACTTGGATTGCCTTTGCGCAGGAATTCAATCCAAGCTCTCCTCTACAAGTGCCAAATACCAATAGGAGACAACATAGATTGACCCACATATATGGGAAACTCAATCCAAGCACCCCCTTTACAATATACAATTTCTCTGCTTGAAGATATTCCATATTTGGTCTAAAATGTAATGATTAAAGATGATAAAAAGCAATTAAAAAGCTGTGTACTTTTACCTTGCATGTCTGCACCAAACCTTTAGGTAGGAGATCTTGCGTAATTGCTTCCCATATCTTTTATCCTCTGAATTAGAGCAATGATGTCTGCCGTTCATTTTACAAAAAAGAAATCAATTAATGCTTGATAATATTCAGTTATTTTACAAAAGAAATCAGATAATGCTTATACAGTGGCTTTCTTGGTGATATGTAGAGCATGTTTCATCGCACAGAGTGAAAGAACCAACATCAGCAGAAGAAGATAAGGTGATTTGGACTATGCCATAAATAGGCTAAACTTGTACATATTTGATTTTGGAAATTAAGAATAGAAAGTCTAGAATTGCTGATTAAGAATGAATACAAACCATTTAAGCAAAATGAGTCACTGTGCACAATCAAATAAAAGATGGAAACTTTTATTGAGAGGAGAGTACCCTATTGGAAAACTTAAAAATCCCAAACCAAATGTCTAATTTTTAGTTCCTAAAAGTTCACATGGGTTCAAAATATAATTAAAAGAAGAAAAAAAAGAAGAATATGAATAGAGAGAAGAGCAATCTTGAATGGGGATTCAATGCATAAAGAAAAAATGGCGTGGAGATTCTACATCACATCTTTTTGTCGGAGAGCTGTCTAAGTCTTCCAATTAGATCTTCCAGTTCAACTTCCTCCTGCTGGAAAACCAAAAAAATCATTAGCAATCTAATCAGAAGTTTTGTTCTGGTTCAATTCTTTTTAAAGAATTATATATATGGTTTTTTAAGCAAAACTAGTGTATATTCTTTTTAAAAAATTATATATATGGTTTTTTAAGCAAAACTAGTGTATGGGTTAGTGAATACCATTTGATCGATTTCTAAACTAGGGAATGGGTAAGCAAATACCATTTGATCAATTTCTTCCGTCATTGATTCAGTTTGTAAACACTGACACGTGCCATTTTCCTCATTAGAGATCATCTTGGAGACTGGTTTCTCAGTTTCCTGTTAAAGCAATTATACACATCAGTCAAATACCTCACAGAATCTAATATCATCTATATAACCAGAAGAATAATTAAGAATATTTAAAAGTCCTCATCTTTATCACAATAATGGTATCTAGGGTGCAGAACCTTATTTAGTTTCTGTTGAAGAGAAGGAAAAATATTCCAAATTTAAATAGTATAATAAGAACAATTGAAATAGAAAAACTCAGAAACTCCATTTTGCAAAGCTACTAGAACTACTTTCCAAAAAGAAAAAGCACTTATTAGACTAGACCCACTTGAGTTTCTACACACAACACTCAGAACTTTCATTTTCTTCTTTTTTCTCATCAACCGAACAAAAAGTAGGGTATAGACAATTACTTTGAAAATGCCTCTCACATGTTGACTGCAAAGAGTCCGGTTATGTCAAACAATTTCAATTTAAGTACACAATCCATCTTAGCACATTGAAAAACTCTCTTTTGCAACTGCTTTTCCAAGGTCTGTCTTACACTTACACTGAACAGAAAATTAATGGACATACTTGAAATGCAAAAATGACATACCAGTCAGTCAATACACACATTGTGTACATGTATATTGTCCTGATGGGTTGCCTCATCACCAACTGCCAAATTTGTGTACATGTATAATATCCGGATGGGTTGCCTCATCACCAATTACCAAATTCCCACTAGAGCAATGCAACATTGGCCCTGAAACCCCGTGATTTCATTAAAAATAACATGAGACGAAGACAAGATATCCATGAATTTGTGAACGAGTTTCAATAACTCTACCAAATACCATCCTTTTTACAACCAAGGTAGTAACAAACGAAATCAAATAAAACATACCAAATGTTCAAAGCATACCTATGAGATTTTAGAGAATTGGCAAAATGCACAAATACTGTTATCAGATATTCAGAATCGGTCTTCAGGAGTGAGAAATGCTTGTATGTCATCAGCACTGCTTATGCTCATCTCTGCATGCAGCCCTCAATTTCTTTGCTCTCTTTCACATCCCTCAAATGACTCATTTTCAGAGGCTGAGCTTTGATTGGTCAACTGCCCTATTTTATTGCCATCATTTTCTGAACTCTGAAGCAATTTTAAGTACAAGTGAAACATATTTTAGTTAATACCAACTGCACAAAATTATAACCTAAAGATATTTAAAAGTAATAACATCTTAAGCATGATTAAACATAAAAACATATGAAAAATTATCACAAATTCCAAACCATGTGGTCAATTCAACTAACTGAAACGTAATATAATTAAAATTTTCAAAACGCATTACATTAAAAGCGAAGACTTAAATTCTTACACGTTCACTACATTGATTGAAGATGTAATTGTCCGAACCTTTGGCATCATCAAGTGAAGGAGGGCTATCTGGAGATGATTCTTCCACTGGATTCATTTCTTTTTCCATAGATCCACATTCTTCACTTCCTCCAGCCGTTATACGAGAGCTTGATGATAGTGAATGAGAATTCATTGCACCATTAGATTTAGTCATCTCAATATTTTGACCTATAACATCCACTGGCAGCTGTGTTTACCAACTCTGTCGTTCTTGTCAACTCCATCTTTAACTAATAGAACTGCTCACCATGACTGAGAATTTTCAAGTGCCTCAAACTTGATATTAGTCAAAACTGGGCTTTGCCCTAAAAGCCTTCCATCATCTGCAGAATCAGTATAACATATAGAAATTAGCCTTTTGAAAAAAAAAAGAAAAAAAAAATGTAATGTTACTCAAAAAATAACATTTCTAGAAGAGTATACATAATGGCTGAACCAGCAGGAGTTGGCTGAAACAAAGTGGCACAGAAAATGGCATCCAAGCATTTATAGATTGTAGCTATGTTTTCCATAAATGGCACAGGCCTCATATCTGCCAATTCATCTAATCTAAATTCAGCTTAGACAAATAATTTTGGACAGAAAAGTACTAGACGATTAAAAAGGTCTATTTTTTTTACCCAAAATCCCCATACGAAATTCTAATTTCAAACAAAAAAAAAGTGTTCAATGAAAACAAAGAGTTCTGACTTTGAACAGAGAAAACTATTTTTCTTTACAAACAAACAAAACCCAAAGAACCCAACTTTCATAATATTGATTATTTAAAAAATATATATATATATATATCGAGTGCAGTCAGAATCATACCTCCATCAGCATATCGAGCTTTTACAGAAAGGGCACACTGCACCAAACCGAGTCGAACATTGTACACAACAGCTGTAACAAATAAAAACAAATTTAAATACCAAAAGAAAAATAGAAGAAAGAGATCAAATATGAACCAAAATCGTCATGAAAAAGAACAAGATAAAGATGAAATCTAACGTGCCTAACATGTCATCGCAGGGTAGTAACATGAGTTGATTAAGAAACTTAAGGTGCAATATCAGTAAAAGTATCAAGAAGAAAAAATACACATGTTATAACACGCAAAAAGAATTGAAACCATCCAGCCTACACCATTTGCATTCTTAGAAAACCTCAGAAGAAAAATAAAGAACCCAGAAAAAAAACAAATAGGAAAGAATGTAAATATTTGTAGTCGAGAAAACAATTCTCATATTGGGGCTTAAATTAGGGTTTAGTCGCTNGTATAAAATCCGCAATGAATCAGAACGTAGAAAATCAGAGTAAAAATCAGAATCTTTTCTGAAACAGAGCTGCGAAAAAAATATCTTACAAAAATCGAAACTTTCCAATCCCCCATCAATGAAATTAATCAAAATCGTTTAAAAATTAAATTCGAAAGAAATCGAGAAGAACCGAATGCACATAAACAAGCAATAACAACAGGAATTACCTTCACCGATTCCGACCAGTCAGAGAAATACTCCATCATGACCTGGAACGATCTCTGACTCTCTCACACTCACTCTGTGATCTCTGATTTTATAAGAAAGAAAGTAAGAAAACAACGGCTAGTAAATTAGGGCCGTTAGATCTTCGCTGATCGAAAAGGCCATTGTGTATGAAACCATAATATCAACGGCTAATAGGAGAGAGTTTGGCTTAAATTTCTCTTTATTATTATATTTTTTGGCTCAGACCAATAAGTTCTGCGGCTTAGATTTTGAAGGCGCAAATTTTATTTTTATTTTTATTTTTGTATCTACATAACATAATTTTTTTCTATATAAATATATAGAGTAAGTATAGATTTTTAATATAGATATGATAAAGTTAAAATTTTATTTAAAACTATATAATCCAATTCTAATTTACATTTTAAATTTGAGTCTATAACACGATAGGCTATTGATTAAATTACTAACCATGCAAAACTGTTTTTTCTATCTTTGTCAAAAAGTTTATATGCAGCCTAAAACTTAATTAAATTTTGACCTACTCTACTAAAGTGATGGATTTCACCAAAAAAAGACTAAAGTAATGGAAAATTCTTTATCCACCACACCTTGTGAAGTTCAGGGTTTGGAATGTCTCCACTAATACACTGTCATATGGTAATACGGAATTCCACATTTTATGAGTTAATTAAGCCGTTTATAACATTACTCTGAAAAATTAAATATATAGCATATGACAAATATACGATTTTGCTAATATGTGCAACATTATTTACCACTCGAAAGACTATAATCAACTGCAGCCGTTTAATGTGTATAATTGAACACATTTGATGCTTGATTATACTCATCAGATGACTGCAGTGAATTATTACCCACTCAGTACTGAAATACATTGTCTATAGTAACAGCTTTGAGCAAACATAAATGGCATTTAATGTAAAAAAATTGGCTTATAGAGCATATATGATATTAATTAACACTAGCTAAGTCAGTATATTCAGTATAATATTTGTCCATATAGGTCTTGTACCTTTGTTGTTGCGTCGACCAATATCTATATGTCAAGTGACAAATTCACAGTTGTAGAGTACATATTATTCATCAAAGTTTTGTAGTACATATATTTGGCTATATATAAAGGAAAGAGGTTGAAACTAGCTAGGCAGTGCAAAATTAAAGACAGATAAAACATAATTAAGATATATTGACCCTTTCGTTTAGAATTGCTTCAATGGTTGTATATGCTTTTCACTTGGCCTTTTCATTGGATATGCACTGTAAAATGTAGCAGATAAAGTTAATTAAGCTAGATTGGTATATCCAAATCCAATGGTCATAATCTATATTCTTATATAAATAATCTGATATATACATGGCTTTTGCATATATGTGAGCTGGTGGCGTATTTGCTGTAATTTTCTGGTCATTAATTTTATCATATTTTTCTTAAATTCATAATATTAATTATATATGATAATAATCTCTATAAAAACCCACATTCTCAATTCTTTCTATTTTTTTTACAAAGTCAAAGCTTCCTTATATATGATTTTACACATGAGAATCCATTTAAACTTTATCAATATAAATAATAAGTGAGCTAGCTCTTGCCGCAAATAGGAAATGACCATATATTGCAGT
>QANX01006940.1:0-12498 GCA_003254975.1 Ochetophila trinervis
GTTATCTAAGGGTTTGGTAGGGCGGGTTCTTGTTTTTCAATTACTGTTCAATATTTCTTGTGTGTTTGGGGTTTCGGATTCTTTAATCTTGGGGTTTCGCATCAGGTACCCTTGACTGCCCGATCGAGCTGGTGCCCAAGATAGATCGGTCAGGGTCAAAACCAAGGACCACCAGGTCAAGGCCGGTATCCGGGATAGCCTAGTCGGACCTGTACCCTTGAGTGTCCAGTCGGGCCGGTACCCAAGACAGTTTGGTTGGGGTCTGAACCAGGAACAACCCAGTTGGGCTAGAATCCGGGACATCACGGTAGGGGCCGAAACCTGAGACATCCCGGTAAAGGCCAAAAGTCGAAACTGCCCTGTCAGTCAAGGGCAGAACCTGGGATAGCCCAATCTGGGCTGGAACCTGGGACTGTCAGGTCTAGGCCAAAATTCAAGACTGCTCGGTCAAGACTGGAATCGAGAGCTGAGAACTTGGACCGCCTAAGGACCACGAACTGCTTGATCGGGATAGGATCAAAGACCTGAGATCGTCCTAATGAGGCTAGGATCCAGAACTTAAGATTGCCCTATCAAGGCTGGGATGAGGGCTGAAATCCGAAGCTGCTTGAATAGAGCCCGTACTCGGGACCGCTGAACATGGCCAATACCTCGGACTGCTTGGACTGGGTCATGACCAAGATCACGATTCATCTGATCGATGCTAGAATTCACGACCACCGGGTCAAGGTTGGGATATTGGACCTCCCGGTCGGAGCTAAGACCCTATCCAGTTCCGAAATCCTTAAAAGGACAAGATTGAGTGTTAAACATTAATCGAATATGGATTTGTTTCAATTTATTTGGAAAGTTTTTAAAAATATACAAAAAATTAATAAATAAAAAAACAAAAAATGTTTACCAAAACTATTTTTTTTTTCATAAAAAAAATCAAAAAGTGGTTGTTGTTTTTCATTTTTTTTCCTTTTAGTAAAAACATAAACCAAAAACCAAAAATAAAAAATATACACCATAAAAAAAAAAAAAAAAAAAAAAAAAAAACTGAATACGTTAACAAACAAATCTTAAATGATCGTGGAGCAGCACATGGTGCCTAAACATCTACTTAGAGAGGGTGGGTCTATTTGCATTGTCTTCTTAAAGACTCATTCCTAATACCTCAACTTGTCCATTTGGCAATGGCATTGGCTTTTATTTGCTTTTGGAATAAATGCACTTTAGTACCCCGTAATTTGCTAAACTTTCACATTAGGCCTTCAAGTTTTAAATGTATCACATTAAGCCTCAAATTTACATTTTATGCCACATTAGGCCTTCAAGATTCAAGTGTATCACATTAAGCTTTCAATTTACATTTTATGTCACATTAGGCCTTCAAATTTCAAGTGTATTATATTAATCTTTCAATTTATATTTTATGCCACAATAAATAATTAATGTACTTTAAAACCTTCTAGAATTTTTTTTTTNATTAGGCCTTCAAATTTCAAGTGTATTATATTAATCTTTCAATTTATATTTTATGCCACAATAAATAATTAATGTACTTTAAAACCTTCTAGAATTTTTTTTTTTAAATAAAAAGCACTACAATTAATTTTATCATTTAATACTTTCTACTTTGTAAAAAATTACAATTTAGTCGAATTAAATTAAATTTAACAGAATCTACTAAATGCAGTATAATAACTCTAAAATTCTTTTTTTTACCAATTTTCTAAAATATTTAAAAAATTAATTTTTATTCCTCCAAAAAAAAATTATTCATCCTAAACTAAAAAAAAAAATTCATGAAATATAGGATTAAATAAATTTTCATGATAATTTTTTTAGCAATTTAGGATAAAAAAAATATCATGATGAAAAATATATAGGATAAAAAAATTCATGATAATTTTTTTTAAGTAATTTAGGATGAAATAAAAATTTTTAGATGAAAAGAAAATTAAATAATTTTTTATTTATATTTTTGAAAATTGGCAAAAAAATATAAATTAGAAGCTTAATGTTTTACATTTGAAATTTGAAGGCTTAATGTGACATATAATATAAATTGAAGGCTTAATGTGATACACTTAAAATTTGAAGGTCTAATGTGACATAAAATGTAAATTGGAGGCTTAATGTATAACATTTAACACTTAAAAGTCTAATGTGCAAGTTTATCAAACTACAGAGTACTAAACTGCAAATATTCCTTTGCCTTTTACTCTCCAATCAATATTCAAAACAACTATACATTTCTCTCCATTTTGGTTGGAATAAAAGTGTTCTTTAATGCTTAAGAATAATTCTTTCTCCTTTTCCAATTTTTTCCCAGGGCCAATAAGAAAAATGAAAATATTTTCTCCAACTCAAGAGAATCTCGTATCGGAGATATAGAACCACTAAATTTGGTAACAAATTGTCAATAATCCAAATGATTAAGTTTGAAACAAAATTTATGAGGCAATGTGATTGAATAAATAATGGCAGCTCCATAAATTCGTCTTCCAATGAAAACAATGAAAAAAAGAGAGGAAGATTTATTAAATACAATATTATTACCATGTACCATAGCCACAGCCACAACCCACAGTCTCTGGGCCTGTATAGCCCACAAGTGCGAATACCTCGCTACCACACCTACCACATTGGCATGGTTAGCTACTGTTCTCTTAATTCTGTTTGATGAGAGTCCTCAATGAGTTTTATTTCCTTTAACTATAATTTCTAAACATCCGGGAAAAAGAAAAAAAACAAAAGCGCCATACTAAAGCTCCTTTGTCACATTGCCACAATTCCGTCCTATACAAGACAGGCCTACTGAATAAATTTTCAATAGTTAGACCTAAAGACCTGAGAAGATTAGGTGGCGCTTATTGCAGAACTGGAAAAACATTCAATATGCATGCATTATAATATTTATTTATTCTCCACTTTCCAATTAATTTAACCCTTCAACGATTGAAGCTTCTTAGTGAAATCGTCAATATAAGATGGTTCCAGATCTTTCTGTAGCAATAACTGTCTTATTTTTTCATGATTGCCTCTCACCTCTTTTCCAACTTCGCTGTTCTCATCCATCACCGCCTTCAGCGCGTTGCACACACTCTCTCTCGTGAACAACCCATCTTCGTCACCTTTTTCCACTTCAACTCCTACTTTCAAATTACTAGCCATCATCCTCGCATTGAAGATCTGATCGCCGACGTAGGGAAGCAGAACCAGTTGGCATTTATTCACCAATGCCTCTGACAAAGAACCCGACCCGCAATGCGTTATGAAGCACCCGACAGATGGATGCTCCAAGATCAGCTGTTGCTGGACCCACCCACCATGAACCACGCCTCTTCCTCTGACTCTCTCTTCGAACCCATCGGGCAATGCTTCTTCGACCGACTTGCAACCGAAAGGCGGTTTAAGCGCCGCTAAAAATGGAAACCCCGAGAGCTCGAAGCCCAGAACCAGCTCTTGGAACTGTTCCTTCTTCAATGTGCATTCGCTTCCAAAAGCACAGTAAACCACCGAACCAGCGGTTAACCCGCCCAGCCATTCAGCCCACTGCTCTTCCAGCGAGGAGGTTGGCGGTTCGGGAATGGCCGGTCCAGAGAGAAGAATAGGCTTCTTGAACTCTCTTTCGAGATAGTCTATGTACTGTCCTTCAATCTCTCTGCACGTCCTGTATCCAAGAGCATCAGCGTCGCGGAGGCTGATGTATTGGCGTTCGTAGAAGCCCACGTCGCTGCCGAAAGTTGAATCCCTTTTCGCGGCGAATGCTCGAGCTTCGTGGAGATGGAGCTTGATGGATGAATCGGGGTATCCCGCCGGGGGAACCATGAGATCAACCACGCTCACTTTTTCTCCGCCGAACTGCCTGCTTGGAGATAAAGTATAACCTATGGTTACCGGACTGATTATGCAATAGTGCACTGATTTGATGCCCAAACTTCGAGTCAGCTTGGGAATCCAATAGGTGAAATCGAAGAAGACGATGTCGGGCTTGAGATTGCGAAGATGGCGTTCGATGTCGGGCTCAGTGCGATCCATGGCCGTCATGATGAGAGGGTGCAAAGGGAAAGGGACGTCCAGTGTGGTTTCGGCTCCAGAAGGGAGGCCTTCGACGTGTGGAACGGTGATGGGAACGAAGGCGATGAGATCGGGGAAGCGATTGAAGGACTGTAATTTGGGTTGGGTTTTGGTGGGAATGAAGAAGGAGATTCTGTGACCTAGTTTGGCTAGTTTGTTGGAGATGTGTAGGAATGGAGTAAGGTGGCCAAGAGCAAACCATGGGTACATTGCAATGTGCAAAGAAGGTTTCTCCATTTTTGTTTTTCTTTTCTTTTTTCTGCTGTCACGAGAAGTAGTACAAGAGTAGAAGCAGCAGAAATTAATCCTAGAGAATAGACGGTAAGAGGAATTTGAGCTAAATGGATGGGGAAACAAAAAAGTTAAGAAGTTGGTCCTAAACGTCCTCCTTTATATAGGGATCAGACAGCACTTGGTGGTTTAGGATAAGATATAGGAGTTTGTTTAACTTGTACCAAAAGGTTCAGATAATGGAAGAAAGAGAAATTAATAAAAAAAGAGAAAGAAAAAATCATTATATTTCTTATACTTTTATATTTTAGATTTACCATGTGAAATCCGCTGATAAGCGACACTGTAAACGTATCGTTTTTTACAAAATGCGATACTTCAGCATGTGTTGCTTTTAAATCAGGGGTGCTCAGCAAATGGTGACATTACAGTGTCGCCAATCGTCACAAATTTATACTTTATTAACAAAAAAGTAAGGCAGAAAATGTGTCGCATTTATAGACTTACGACGGGTCGTCCAAAGTGTTGCCTATTTGGACTCCAAATGTGGCCAAATACTGGTTCGCATAATTTACATGTCACCTAATTTAAAAAATCGAATAATATTATTAAAATAATTTCGACAAAGGCAACACTAAGAGAAGTATAAAATGTCGCATGTATATGCCCATAGGCGACATTGACGATGTCTATAGTGCAGCTTATCAACAATATACAGTGACACTGAAAATTTACCTTCTACAAATGCCGCCTAGGTAACTCATTTTATTATTTATTTTTATAAAATTAGAAATTAAAAATATTATTAAATTAATGTAGACAATAGGCCACACCGGACTTAGCATGCAATATCGCCATTCTGTACAATGTCACCGTTGTATGAATTCAAAGTTTTGCCTATGGTTAATTGTTTTTAAAATTGATTTTTAGAAACTAAAAATTAATTTCTAGTATTAAAATATATAGGCAAAAGGTCACACTGCAAGAACCTCAGCGTGTCGCCTTTTGGTACCAATTCACAACTTCAGGCGACATTGCATGTAATATGCCTATTGTTAATATATTTTAATATTGATTTTCAAAAAATAAAAAATAAAAATAATTTTTAATTTATAGACTATAGGTGATATTGGGAGAAAACTAAAATGTTGCCTATTTATTAAGTCGCATGTTCACAATAATAGGTGACACGTCATATATTTTGCATCAGTGACGCTATAAGTATAAATTTATTATTTATTTTTGAAAATAAAAATAAAAATATAATTTTAAAATTTTTTGGACAATAGGCACAGTTCAAGCATCTGGCCGATATCGCCGTTTGTTTGTTTTTTTTTTTTTTGCAATTTATAATTTGTAATTTTAATTTTTAAAATTTATTTATTATTAAATAAAAAGCGTGGTTGATTTTGTCGTTTAATCTGATTTAATTTTTGAATTTAAATTTATTTTTGAATTACAAAGTTAGTTTTATGAAGTAATTATTCATAGGACAAGAAGCCTAATATTTTTTTGATAAAGTAAATCATAAATAATTAAATACACTAAAACACTATTTCATACACTAAAATCATAAATAATTAAATACTCTAAAATAAAATCATAAAACAATATTATTTACAAAGTAACCTATACGTGTAATAAATGATTACAAATGAAAAAAAAAAATTAACCTATATACAAATTTTTTTAGTCATCAAATATTGTAGAATGTAGACGCCTATATAGTCATAATATTTTAAGAGATACAAGCATTAATCTTGTAACAATTATTAACAAAATTAATTTAAAATAAATTCATCAATTAAACTGGAATTATGCACTTGATGTAGAAACAAATAATCTCGAAGGTTAATTTTCGCATAAAGCAAAAACAATGTCATTCTTTTCTATATGCATCACGAAGTCATACCCCACTATTTCTGGTATGAATCTGAACTTTTACATATTTGTTATCTTCGTATTATTCATAGCCCTTCTCCTCACAAGGATTTGTGGGGTAAGTATCAATGCTATTTCTTCATCTATAACCGACATTTCTAGATACATATGAAGCTGACGTGTACTATTTGACCAGTTGCAACCAGTTTTTTACCTTTAGCATTCTTTTTCTTATTGTTTTCCTACAAATATGAACAAACTACAAGTTATAATTCCTATAAATATATCTAAATATACATGTATATTTATATATATTATGCATGAAAATACCTCATGTGTTTGTAAAATCACTTGTCTACAACGCCATGCAACATATGACCCTTCTGCCTTGTAAACTTTGTTGACCTCATACGATGCTATACGCACCTTAGTTTCAGGATCAATCACTTCTTGCACAAGGACATTAAAGTTGCCGATCATCACAATCCCTTGATGGCACGCATCATTCGGGTTGAAAGATATCACCCTACCATATGCGACAATGTTATCAATTCTCTCTTGTGCAAAAAAAATATTTAACATCCTGAATTTCAAACAAGTTAAATAAAAATTAAAATATTGAAAAAATAAAAATAATGTAAATCATTTGTAATTTGTTTTGTGTTAAAATATCTCTCGAAGTATTGAAAGGGAAGAATCAACAAGTGGAGCATCACATGTAGGGGCAGGCGGGCTCGGGCTCGGGCTCTGTATATCGATAACAGAAACATCGTTATCGACAACAGAATATGATTTAGGAGCACGTTCAACTGAAGTTTGTCTAGGTATCAGATCTACAGGATGTTGATCTGTAAGACCACATGCAATTAGTAAGTCACTATCTGGACTTTGTTCTGCTACTTTGCAGAGCCCCCACAATCTCAGTGATAAACTATTGTACTTATTTCTCTTTTCACAAACATTCTCATACTTTTTTTCAAATTCTATTTTAGGCTTGGTCGCAATGCATCAAAATAGTTTGTCATCGTATAACATTTTCGCTTTCTCCTAACCTGACCGTCATATTCCTTTGTCCCTAGTGTAAGTATATCTTTGAAAGCGGCGCATAACTTGCTCCTTCAGCAACTTGATTTCTTAGCACATTCTACAAAAAAGTTAAGCGAAATATAATAGACGAATATATATATATATAAACTAGTAGAATATATATTGAATTATATATTAGAAACAAATTTAAGAGAAATATAGTAGATAAATTTAGATAAAGTAATAGAATACATATTGAATTATATATTCGATAAAAAAATTAAGAGAAATATATTAGACAAATATATATAAACTAATAGAATATATATTGAATTATATATTACAAAAAAAATTAAGAGAAATATATATATATATTATACAAATTTATATAAACAAATTTAAGATAATACTTCCAATATTCTCCACGATGTTATGTATTTTCTGGTTTGTATACTGTCCATTGTTTCTCAACCGCGCTCACTACCATAGCGACTCGCGATTTATGGGGATACTTGTGTTTTATTTTATTTTTTTGCTGAACAATTAATTGTAGTTAATATTGAATTATAATATAAAATATATATTTTTAAAGTGATATACATGCTATTTTCTTTTTTAATCTCGTTATAGTTCATTGCACCAAGTCTCTGAGCAATTTTTTTTTTTGTCTCCTATGAGAGTACATCTTACTTATTTCTTGCATAATGCCAAACATATATATACATATTAGTAGTGGACATAAACACATATATTTTGTAGATTAGCATTGTAAATAGATATATTAATTATATACCTTAAATGATGCCCCTAATCTCTATGCCACAAATGCATCTCAATGCTCTTGGGTAATGAAGTTGTAGTCATGACTGGAGGATGCCTGAACGCCTCAGGTGTCTCCAAGTATGCTTCACATACTTAATGTGTACAAAATGCTTAAACCTTCTCCACTTGTTCCAACAATCTATAAGAGTTTTTTTGTCGTCTTTCTTGTTGGTATATTGTTGCACAGTATTAACCAAATAAATTACTATTATTAATTTGATAATATGGAAAGTAAAATAAATTTATTTATGAGAACAAATATTTTTTGTTATTTGTATTGAAGACCATTTGTTATCTTTTAACCCTGAATTCACATACCTAAAAAAAAAAGGGTTTTTAAACGTTTAATACGACGAACTCAAACTGTCATGCAAAGAAACATCGTATATAGTCACTAACAAAAACGATTGTTACAAATCGACGTAATTACACAACCATACAGTCGTTTTTAACAATGCTAGAGCCATCTGGTGTGCCATGGGGCAAAACTATAAACGACGGTCCATTATCCGGAACCGACGTATATTGTATTCCACGTGGCATGTTAAAACGACGGTTAAGACAAGACCTGTTGTTTATAATGTGACGTTAAAACAACTACGTATAGCATGAACCGACGTTTATAAATTAGTGAATAAACGTCGGTTCTAGACAAGGCCCATCGTTTATAATGTGACAATAAAACGACGGCGTATTGCATGAACATGCATTTATAAATTAGGGTATAAATGTTGGTTCTAGACAAGGCTCGTCGTTTATATATATATTATATTTTTTAATTCAATTTTCAGTATATATATACGGGCTTTTATATATTAAATAAATTTATTTTTAATAAAATTTTATTTAAAAATATATTTTCAATTGCAAAAAGTAATCAATAATAATAATAAAAACTATAAAAAAATAAATTTATTTACATTAAATTATACAAAATTGTAAATTATTCTAATTAAAATAACATTACTAATTAAACCAAACACATAGTGTCTTACATTTATTTAACTACTCGTACTCATCTAAGAATTTTGAAGGATTAGAAATTACGTCAAGAAAATATGCACTCCATTCCTTTCTAAATGCATCCACAAAGTCTTGCACCCAAACACAATTTTTAAACTGTACATAAAAAACAAACAAATAATATTAATGCATTAGTAAACATATATTTTAAACACAATATTACATATAAATTTAAAATGATACTAAAATTATACTTACAATAGAATGTAATTGAGACTGCAGTGTGGATGAATTGATGTTTGTTATTTTTCTCATCATCATACATACATAATATGCACAGTCACGACGTGTCAATTGCAATGGTGCCTATAAAAAATTAAATTGAAATATTAATATACACAATTTTTAAATACTTTAACATTAATGAAATAAATAATTAATATATTTATATTTCTGCCTCGCCAAATCAATGTTTTATTCTTCGACCATTGCACATTCGGCTCATTCCATAATGTCCAAGCTATATATATATATATATATATCATTTTATAAATTAAAAAAATTGTTAAAAAAAATTTAATCACTAAAATTGACTTACTTATTTTATAAATTAACTTACTTATTTAATAATTGCTTGAAATCAACTCAAGCTTTGGTGTTGACAGAATCAAAAAATCAAGCATACCCCAAGTACGGGTCAACGATACCAAGTTTCCAATGAGCACTAATATAAAATACAATATTAAAAATATATAATTTAATATATATATTTATGAAAGTAATAATAATGCATATAATTAAATTGTACCGACAATGAAATTGAATAAACCATATCCTATTGAAGTCATAATCAGCTTTCCACCGTCGAACACATCAAGTCAAACACTCTGCACCACATGTGGATCAATAAAACCAAACAACATATCAATGAATGACGCCAATGTGGCAAACTATTAAAGTCTAAATGAGCTTTGGCTTGCCTTTTGATGCTTGTTTTGATATCTCCACCTGGTAAAATATATAAACTTTAGAAAAGCACTAAAAACAACAATCATGATTAACTTAATTATTAAACAACAATTAAAACATAAATATTTATCTCTTCTTTTGGTAAAATGACTAAAAATATAGGGCATGGACAAAATGACTTCACAGCTTATCCTACCAATGTAATATCAAAAAATAGAAGAGGTAGGGCTGCTTCAGGGAGTAATGGCTCCACAACATTGACCTGCACATTTTCATCCCCTAATCGTATCCCATGGCACACTGCTTCTGGATCAGTAGTATAGTACCCAGCTACCACTATATTCACAATAATGCATATAGCAAGCTTGCACTGTAGCCCCAGCAAAATAAATAAATTAAATTTATATTAAAACAACAATTAATTAATTGTTAAGGATTATTAAGTAAATTCCTACCTTTGTAAGTGTCATGTGATAGGGATGTGGATGTACTGGTGCTGAGAGAGGAGTACTGAGATGTTGCGCTTCATCAGGAATATTAGTGGCCACCCAGATATTGCTCAGATACTGATTAGTCATGAAATCTGGATTAGGGTTGGCCCCAAAGTCAACATTTATCCTGGCCAGCTGTGTAGACAACAACGTATTACTCTTTTGGAGATCGCGAATGACCTTAGAAAGTTGTCTGATCCTCTCATCCTTCGCACTTTCATTTTCTTTTATTTGTTGGGTTCTTTGTTGTGGAAGGTGCCAGTACTCCATAGGGGTTACCAATTTACCATTTGCCCTTACTCAACCTTTGTGCTTAGGAGTACCCAACAAGTGAGTCAGGATATTGATAGGTGAATTAAAATCAATATTTAGCTCCCCAGCAGCTACTTTCTCCCTTAAATCATGCTGTAATGTTTATAAAACATGAAAATATTAATGCAAATATTGCCTAATTAATTAATCTAAATGAAATATTATAAAGTAAATATTCACAAAATTATTTTGCTTGCAATCTTTTATGCAACCGCTGCAGCTTCTGGTGTCATAAACTTTCCCTCCTTATTCGCATAGCCTAGCATCCATATAGCATCTCAGGAAAGTGGATCATTGGTGTCCAATCTCAACTTCTACTCAAGTAGGAAAGAAATTAAATTAAAACAATTTAACCAAAATGTAAATGTAGTTAAACACTCACCTCATTGTACACTGCCCTAGCAAATCCAATACATGATAGACGATGATTGTAAATGTTTTGTTTTCTTAATTCTGTGTGTTGCTTATGAAGTTCCTACAAGATTGAAAATGAACATTAATTACATAACATGTTAATAGTGGTTTAATTAAAAAAAAATCGAAGTTGAATTTCAACTTACCACACACTCAGGTGTTAATTGCTGCTGGTGGTAGATATTCCTACAATATTCAAATCATTCATCGACACAATATTTCTAAAATTTAAAGAGCAGCCATCAGGAACCTTTAAATTTTCCAAACACTTGCAAAACAATTTATTCTCTTCCTTGGATAATGTGTGACATGTAGCTGGTAGATATGTCCTTTTTCTTCAACAAAAGGAGTCAAATCACTTCTTATGCCCATTTTGACCAAATCTAGCCGAGAATTAAATCTATCTTTTGTTTTTTCAAGAATGTTAAGCAAAGTGCCAACAATGCTCTCACATATATTTTTCTCAATATGCATGACATCTAAGCTATGTCTCACATATAATGACTTCCAATATTCAAGCTCAAAAAGTATCAACTTTTTTTTTTCAGCTATCTAGATCAGAAGTAGACTTAGAGTCAAGTTTTCGAAGTATATCTTCTCCCGTCATAGGTAAAGGAGTTGGACGAAGCTCTTGAAATCCATTGAAAGTCTTCTTTTGCTTTCGAAAAATGATGATCACTTGGAAGAAACCTCATATGTTCGTAATAACTCATTTTTCTACTAGTTTTTAAACTTTGAGCACACGTGTTCTCGCTGCAAATAGGACAAGCAAAATATCATTGAGTGGCATGACCAGACAAATTACTATATGGGGAGAAGTCATTTATAGTTCACAATAATATTGCTCGGAAATTGAAAAATTATCGCTTACAGGTATCCCAAAGTTGGACTCACTCACCCCACAACTATTTCAGATCGTCAATCAATGGCTGCAGATAAACATCTATATCATTGCTAGGTTGCTTTGGTCTAGATATCAACATTGTCAACATTATAAACTTTTGCTTCATACACATAAGCACATGCCAACAACTGTATTGAGAACTCATATGCTTATGTGGGTTAATGCCGTCAGCTGCAATCCCAAGCCTTAAGTTTTGACATTCATTACCAAAATTAGGCCACAAGCGATTAATTAGCTTCCAAGATGGTGAATCGGTGGGATGACTTCACTTGCCAACTGTAACATTTCGTTTATTTGCATGCCACGTCAAATTTTTAGTTGTCTCAACACTTTGAAACATTCTCTTGAACTGTGGAATGGGTGAAAAATACCATATGTGATGTGGGCATTGAGCGCTCTTCTAGCATGGATGTTCGT
>QANX01006943.1:0-13930 GCA_003254975.1 Ochetophila trinervis
AAAAAAAAAAAAAACAGCACATAAATAAGATAATTAATTATTATTATCCTTCTTGTGATTATAATTATGCTTTGAAAATAATGTATTAATGAAGTATGACCATTATGCGACTGTCTAAATAACATATATGAATATATACAAGTTAAATTTAAACAAATCAATGAATCAAGAGTAAAGAAAAAGTTAAATCAATGAATGAAAATGTATGGATCTATTTATATCGTGTATGAAACATAAGAAAGCAACTCACTTTCGTGGTCTAAATGAATGTAGATAAGATTACAACTATAAAAGGTTATTTAGATGATAAACATAATAATTTACAACCTACCTCATGATCTGCAAATATATGCAGCTGAAATTTTGTTTGACTTTGTTTAGATTCACGTGGCATTTCCTTTTCAACAAGAATAACTTTTGCAGTCCAATCTCTATCTCCAACAGCTATATCCATTAAAGGTTTGATTACCGGTGCCATTTTATGCTGGACAAAATTAGTATTTGAAATATGGTTATTCAATAAAGGTAGAAAACTAAATAAAATAAGACAAACTAACTACTAAATTAATAAATCAAACATGCAGCCAAATTGATACTAATGAGGAATAACCTATAAAAAAAACTTGGATAAAAACTACTAAATTAATAAATCAAACATGCAGCCAAATTGATACTAATGAGGAATAAACTATAAGAAAAAGCTTGGATAAATTTTGAATTTTGAATATGTATAAACAAATCAGTATAAGCATTTAAATTGACTTCATCCTATACCTCACAAATGAAATCATATAATATTTTGAACCTTTAAAAATTATAAATTTAAATTTCAAAATAAAATGTAAAAGTTGTACCTTTATGGGAGTTGATGTATTTCGAACAAGAAAGTGGTGAGCAAGTGGAATACCATATGAACATCCTTATATAGACAAATTTAGTTTGGCAAAATTACTAAAATATCCAACAATATGTATCTATGCATGATATATTCTTTTCATATCCCATAATTTTTAACATTTTCTACCACTTGTTGAGTATAATAAATAGCAAATTTAATTTTTTTTTAAAGTGAAATATAAATTTTCAAAGATGAAACTATTAATGTAATTAATGAATGAACTTTATCATAAATCTCACAAATAAAAATCTTTTGATATTCTAAAACAGAAAAAATAAATAGTATCATAAATGGTAGATCAATAAATAAATGAATTGTAAATGAAAATAATAGTTTGCAATTTATTATAAGAAAGTAAAAAAAAAAAAATAATAAAAAAAAACTGTTTAGGAATGCAAAAGAATGCTAGCAATCATATCCTACATTAAAGTCTTATTCTTCATTACAATAATTGATATGTAAGTGACTTCACATATTACATCCAGCAGAAAAAGGTGAATAGAAAATAGTTTTTAGCTTCTTCTTTTTTCCCTTCTAATTTTTTGCCAAAACATATTAGAGAACATGCTTTCTCAAGAATCAATCACATGTAGCAATTGCAGCGTTTCCTTCTTCTTTTTGTGAATAAAATATAAATCTTTAAAGATAAACTATTTATGTAATTAATTCAATTTAACTTATCATAAAATTTACAAATAAAAATCTTTTGGTATTCTAAAACATAAACAATAAATAGTATCATAAGTGGCAAATTAATAATTAAATGAGTTATAAATAAAAGTAACAGTCACTATTTATTATAAGAAGTTAAAAGTGTAACTGATTTGGAATGTAAAGAATCGTAGCAATCATATCATCTATTACAGTGTCCCTAATATGCAAGTAACTTCACATACTACAACCAACAGCCAACAAAATGGTTTTTAGTTTCTTTTATTTTCCAGAAGCAAAGTTGAGATTCTAAAAGGAGCATGAAAAAATTAAAAAAATCAAATGTCTACTATAACCAAGGCCAGAAGATTAGAATTAAATATTATTTTTCAACTTTTTTGGCCTTGATAAAGAATGAAATTGCTATGGCGAATAACAAGATATCATTTTAAAGAATTGTAAATGAATAACATGTCCACTGTTTCTATCTTTGCAAAAATACATGTTAAGTGTCAACAACCATGAAAATCACAAACATAATCTATTCATCCAGTGTTTGGATTTACTATTGTCATCTTTATCAATCTATCAAAATCTAAAAATTTTAAAATGTATTTAAATATTATTTTTATTATGGACATGTATTATTTGCTGTTTGTTATACTTATATGCATGTTTGACTCTATTTAATCATGTTAATTTTTTTTTAATCAATGTTATTTGTTTATTATATAAAAAAAAATTGTATTATGTTTGAATCTATCTAGGTCAATATCTAATTAAGAAAGACTAAGTCTAAGAGCACTTTTAATAGCTGTGTAAATTGTTGTTTATGTGATATAAAGGGCTTCTTGAGTCTTGACTATGGGACATAGGTATCTATAGATAGTATTTTGTATAAATTTTAATTAATTAATAATGTATTAATTATTTTACTCTTTAAAAAATATTTTTTATAAATATTTGTTTTCACATTTTTATGAGTGTTATTAAATTTTTGCTCTATCTACCAAACCATCCATATGTAAACACTCAAGTCTCTATTTTTTTTTTTATATCAATTAGTTTTGTAGAGTTTTTGCATAGATTCAATTGAGATGAAAATTTATATACAACAATTGTACGAGTAATGTGGTATGACGAACCAATTATAAGTTGGCATTCAATTTTGTAGAACCCGCATGTTTTATTTTATCATTGCATGATATTGTTTGTGATTATAAGTTATTGATTTTGCATAATATGTTATTAATGAAAATGGTGAAAAATGACGTGGTGCCATCATTATATGTAAGTTTTTCTAAATTCTTTATTCTTTAAAATTAATACTACCACCTAAAGTAATGACCGCACATTCACATAATTGCAATTAGAAGATAAAGAATAAAACCACCATATTTTCAAAATGAACCATGCAACATTCCACAATTTTAACCAAGAGAAACTGTGACCCTTCCAAGATAACAGTTGAATGCATCATCTAACCTGCCCTGCTGAAAGTGATTTCCAACATATGAGTATTCTGTATCTTTCACCCATCCCTTAACAATGTTTTCCATGGTTTGGAAGAGAAAACGCTGGTGTTGTGTGTAGACATTCTCAATTCCCTATGCTGGAAGTCCAAGAACAATACATAAGTATCTAAACAATTAAAACTACATCTCAAAACAGAAAGAACAATTTTGCCGAACAAACCTTCAGACCACGTGCCATATTACAAGCAATATTTAAAAGATCATGGATTCCAAATAGATCCCCACTCCGCTTATCAAAGCCAGCTTTGTTAAAAAGGAACTGTACAAGCTGCTACAACATAAGCCAATAGATTAGAACCAAAGGATTTCTCAACTATGCAGTACCAAGATATATACAAAAGCATATATAACCAAAGCAGATATACTCTATACACAGCTATTGACTAATTGTTGCACTGATTGACCTTCTCAAAGAAGGTTCAATCACAAATAAAACTGAAACAGGTAAATCTGAAATGAGACATATACGAAGCTCACGATCAAATTTCCAAATATTAATATCTGAAAAATGTAAAAGGAAAAATAAAATTCTCTCCGAAAAAGCCGTCCCTCATAGAAAAACAACACTACCATTTAATAATTATATTACCCCAAGTCTATACTTGGCAGAACAAGAAGCCAATTTGTTGCAAAGATTTATCAGATGCAGTCAATTTTAGACATATTTTCATTGTTTAAAAGATTTGAAACTGCCTGCCGAGAAAATATAGGAGGTTATACATGCTCTATGTTTCTTAGTTTAGTTTCCACCTTACTGTGTGGAATATACATAGGTAGTGTTTACAACACAATTAACATTAATAGGTTGAACCACAATGGCACAGATGTAGTGACAATAAAGTATTCATATGAACAAAAAGTCGGAAGATCATCATAATCAGCAGTCTAAGTTGTAGAATAAAATTTTTATAAAGAAAAACCAAACTTGAAAACCTTTTTATTGCAAAGATCCATTTCCATGGCATGGTTTTGCCTAACTATATAGCAACAAACTTGGTGATTTCATTAGTTCTAAGTTATTTAATTCATTTGATAAAAATATTTAAAAACATAAAATCATTTTCGCTACCTCAAAAGCTGCAATAAATAAAAAAATTAATAAAATGATAAATTCATTTAATTCATTTTCGTTAGTTCTAACTATACAGCATTGCAAGCACAACCTCCTGTATTTGTCAATAGCATAAATAAATTTATTTACTAGTTAAAATGATAAAAATATGTGTGAAATACAGGAGAGATATGCAGTTCAACCTGTTGATGCTTTGAAAATTTACCCAAGCTTCCTAAATCCACCTTATTGTCGTGAATACCAATCAATTTGTGAACCATTGCCTGTAAAATATAGCATGAGAAATAAGAATGACTTAATATTCAATGATTAAAAATCATTACTACTTCAGAGAAAGAAAAGAGGCATTTCTCGTATATGTGGTAAAATAAAAGCGACAGTCACAATTACCTGATAAGTCCACTGATTCAACAGTGGTGTCACAGGATCATCTCTCCTATCAATCACCAGCAACAACGGAGAAACTTCCATCCATCCGAAATCAAAAAGACCACTTTCCTGCTGCTACACAGCTTCTGCCACATTACCAACAAAATGGTATCAGTTTCATAATGAACTAAAATTGAGAGATAGAATCTTCTGGCTGTAAGTTTCACATTAGTATGGAATTATGCATATATAAGCTACAATACTTATACGGAAATTCTGAAGATATGGTAGGATAAAAACCCCTATAAATTTAGTGTTTTGCACACAAGTTTCAAAAGGCCATTTACAACAACAGATTTAATATTCAACAAGGCTCCACCCCATCCCTCTAATTCCAGGCTATCAGAATTATTGATTACCATAAAACCCCTTTATTGCCTCAACAATTATAGCCTAGACATCCATAATTTGAATAGAATCAACTTCCAATTCATATCCATTATTCAGTTTGTTTTAATTTGAGTCTCATTATTTTCTTCTTCTTTTTCCATTTCCAATCCTTTGAAACGATATAGAATTACAGTCACCCTCATTGATACAATTAAGATTTGCCTTTTTTCTCCATGAAATTTCTTCTATAAAGTAATTCCTTAAATTTTATCTTCATCTAACACTTTTATGTTTGAACCTCATTCAAGGTAGTACGCACCTTAAGTTTCGTATTTAACAATACTTTATTACAATTTACAAAACCATTGGCATTAATTTACAATTTACATTATTTTAAGTTGAGCAAAAGCAAAAAAATACACGGAAAGAGCAGAGGGGATGAAGTACCAGAAAACAGGGGAGAGAGAAGGAAGTTGTAAATACAAATATATATGGACAAGTGGCACCAAAAAAAAATGAAGAGAAAGATAAAGGAAGTTGATTTATTTTGTTTTAGTGGGTCCCCCAATTTGGGGAAGAAACTGAATGAGGAAAACATAAAATCTAGGCTTTAACATGTATGGAGGGTTTTTTTGATGATTAGAACCAAAACCACAGAAATTTCGAAGCAGGAAAACAGGAAAACAAAAAAACACAGCAAACAAACAAAACAGATTGAACCATCAAATATAAAATATTTAAACATACTTTGCAATACTAATCTATACCAAGGAAGTGAGAAACCATAAGGTCTGTATTCACTTTGGGTCAGCAAGAAATTGGGGAAAGAAGCACGATTGCAGGCAATCTGAACGGAGTTTGATCCCTTAGGCAGACTGTAAATATTATAATCCCACTCATCCCTTACTGACATAGAAGAGGACGTATTTGCCTTCACATTGCTTGGAAATGATGATCCACGAGTTATCACGCACTAAACAACAAATCAAAATGCCACCATTAAAAAAAGAAAAAGAAATATTATAAGCAAAACTCAACAAAGTCATCTNTATTACGAGCAATATTTAAAAGATCATGGATTCCAAATAGATCCCCACTCCGCTTATCAAAGCCAGCTTTGTTAAAAAGGAACTGTACAAGCTGCTACAACATAAGCCAATAGATTAGAACCAAAGGATTTCTCAACTATGCAGTACCAAGATATATACAAAAGCATATATAACCAAAGCAGATATACTCTATACACAGCTATTGACTAATTGTTGCACTGATTGACCTTCTCAAAGAAGGTTCAATCACAAATAAAACTGAAACAGGTAAATCTGAAATGAGACATATACGAAGCTCACGATCAAATTTCCAAATATTAATATCTGAAAAATGTAAAAGGAAAAATAAAATTCTCTCCGAAAAAGCCGTCCCTCATAGAAAAACAACACTACCATTTAATAATTATATTACCCAAAGTCTATACTTGGCAGAACAAGAAGCCAATTTGTTGCAAAGATTTATCAGATGCAGTCAATTTTAGACATATTTTCATTGTTTAAAAGATTTGAAACTGCCTGCCGAGAAAATATAGGAGGTTATACATGCTCTATGTTTCTTAGTTTAGTTTCCACCTTACTGTGTGGAATATACATAGGTAGTGTTTACAACACAATTAACATTAATAGGTTGAACCACAATGGCACAGATGTAGTGACAATAAAGTATTCATATGAACAAAAAGTCGGAAGATCATCATAATCAGCAGTCTAAGTTGTAGAATAAAATTTTTATAAAGAAAAACCAAACTTGAAAACCTTTTTATTGCAAAGATCCATTTTCATGGCATGGTTTTGCCTAACTATATAGCAACAAACTTGGTGATTTCATTAGTTCTAAGTTATTTAATTCATTTGATAAAAATATTTAAAAACATAAAATCATTTTCGCTACCTCAAAAGCTGCAATAAATAAAAAAATTAATAAAATGATAAATTCATTTAATTCATTTTCGTTAGTTCTAACTATACAGCATTGCAAGCACAACCTCCTGTATTTGTCAATAGCATAAATAAATTTANAATTAAAATATTATTTACATCATCTACATAATCATTTCTTGGTGTTAAAATTGCACGATTAGCCATAAAATCTATATTTTCACCTTAAGTTTCTAGTTTAGGAAAAACACTATCAATCAACTCATTCAATCCAACATCAGCATTAGTATTAGATATAACCATATTTGATGGCAATCGAATGTAATCATTATTAATATACTCCTCAGTTCCATCTCCAATCCGCAATAATAATTCAGAAAATAATGGATCCAATCGAGCTCGCATATTCTGACTCAATTTAATCTTTATTAAATGTTTCCATAAATAAGAATTAGATAAACTTAAATCTATAATTTCTTGTCTACTTGCTTTTGGAACCACGGGCAATACTTGTCGAAAATCTCCACCAAAAACAACTACTTTGCCTCCAAAAAAAATATCAGAATTATTTATATCCTGCAAAATTTTGTCTAATGATTCTATGGATTCTTTTCTCATCATAGGAGCTTCATCCCAAATTATTAACCTTGCATCTCTTAAAAGTTGAGCCAATCCAGATTGTTTGCTAATGTTACACATGCTTATTATCTTCTATGATAAGCGGAATCTTAAATCTAGAATGTGCTGTTCTACCTCCAGGTAAAATAGAAGCAGCAACTCCTGAAGATGCTGTAGCAAGTGCAATTAAACCTTTACTGCGTACAGCACCTAAAAGAGTTCTATACAAAAAAGTTTTTCCACTACCTCCTGGACCATCTATAAAAAAAATTCCTGGATTGCAACTAAAAACTCTATCTAATATCTGATCATATGCAATTTTTTGTCCATTGTTCAAAGAATTAGCTGCTAAAATATCCTCATTATCTACAACAATTGAAATTTCCTCATTTATTTCTCTATATTGGTCGTGTATATCATCTGTACAAAAATTAAAATCTACAAAATTATAATCACTCAATTGTTTACCCATCGACTGCAAAACAAAACCAATCTGTTGTAAGACTTTTGATCTTCTATATTCATATGAATAAAAACAATTAGTATAATCTTCAGATAAAGCTTTTTCAAATTTAATCCGCAAGGTTTTTGGATCTTTAGGATTACAATAAACCAACAAAGTAGCAAACAATCTACGTAATGTGTAAGCCATTTCAAACAAAGCTGCCTCTGCTAAAGACATTTCAACATCAGCATCTGTATCTAACAATCCATATAACAATGCAGCATCATGGTAGGACAAACATTGAATCTCATTAACAAATCTTAAATCATTAAAAGATGTTGGTCCTTTGACATGATTTAACAACATTCTCAAATAGTATCTTTCGCCATCCAAAGGACTAACACTAACAAGTCTACCAACTACAACACATTGTTTTCTTTGATTCCAAGATTTTGATTGTCTATCCCAAACAAAATTTGATGGCATTTCTCTATACAATAATTCTTTGCTTTTTTGACAAATTTTATTGATAGCGAAAAATTCTGTAAGCATTGTTTTACTAAAAACGTCATTATTTACAATAAATTGCAAATCATCAGAATCTTTAAAAATCACATTTTGCTTATTCTCAAGATGCACTTGTAAAGTCATAACAGATGGATGCATTTCATTCAAACAAAAACTATAGATTCTCCACATTGCTTCTGGTGGAGATATCCATCTAGCAGATTGAAAGCTTTTTATTTCATCAATTTCTTCATCATCATTTTTTGAAGCGATATTCATAACAATTCTATCATGACCTTTGTACACATATTTATAAAGATATTTTACCGCTTTAATTGTAGAACATATTTCAACATTCAAATGACAATCAAATTTTGCAAGTAAATATGGATTATAAGAAACAACCCAACGATTATCAAGCACGCAATTTCTAACAACAACCGAAACACCATTATCTCTTCTTCTATATAATGGATAACTATCTTTACCCATTATAGTATTAGACAAAAAAGACTTTGGATATTTATTTTTACATTTTCCATTCATTTTCATGCAAACATTCTTAGGATTCAAGCTTCTACATGGTCCATGCATCATATGTTTAATGACTGCAGCATATAAATGTGGATTTTCATTTTTATTAGGAATTTCAGCACAAACAATCTTATCAAAAACATCAGGTGAAACTAATTTTGCATGAGATTTTAAAATAATTAATATGTGTGCATGTGGCAAACCTCTTTTTTGAAACTCAATAACATATACAAAACCAGCGACAGGACCAAAAATTTCTTTCTTAAACAATTCTTTTTTTAGTGCTTCTAATTTTGCTCTAAAAATACGTGCAACCAAATCTGGTCTATTATGAACCTCTTCATTTTTTTTCAATTCCTGTTTTATTTCAACCCAATTCGGATTACATGTCATTGTAATAAAAATATCTGGTTTGCCGTATACTTGAACTAATGTCATTGCATCTATATACCTTCTACGCATATCTCTAGGACCACCTATAAAAGAAGCAGGTAAAATGGTTCTACGACCAACATTTATTCCTCTATTCTCTCCAATATTTACACTATCCATTATACCTTGAAATAGTTTAGAACGAATCTCAAACTGTTTACTATGGAAATAATCTAGTCTGGAAGTCTCTAATTTAACATACATATCTACAACATATTGTTGGAAAAGACGACCAGTTCTCAAAATTATTGACTCACAATCTTCTCTAATTTGTAATTTGTAACAATAGTATTCACGACACGAAACCATGTCTCTTTTCTTTCTCATTCCCATGACTGCAAAAAAGGGACAAGAAAGCAGACAAACATCATTCATTAATTGTTTTTATAGAAAATAATCAACGACAATAGAAAACTATCTTGTAAAAAAAATAAAAAAATAACGACAAACCTTCAGCCTCTTTATCTAACATTTCTGCAGCAGAAGCCATATTATTTGGATCAATTATAAACTGTCCTTGACAATAAAATTGTCTCTTATTTTTATCAATTTTTCGTATCCCTTGATGCCAACCAGTGTCTCCAAAGGGAAACATCAAAGGATACTGCAAAGAATCATAACAACCAAAATAGTACTCAACTTTATGACTATAACCAGAATGACTGTTTACAACAATTTCACGACATCTACCATCAACTTTTGTATCATTTTCAATCCATATTGCAGCTACTTGAGATGCAATTGGTGCATTATATAATCTTTGATCTAAACTTGTATCTGACTTAATATGAATAAACAAATCATCTAAACTTGGTACATCTTTAAGACTTCGAAAGAACTTAACATATGGATTCACTTCTAATATTTTAATCAATTTTTCTAAAATATTTACATCCATTACATCTGAACAACGAAGACGATTTTCTAATTCATGTTCAGTATCATAAAAATAAAGTTGCAAATAGGATGGTTGTTTATCAGACTGGGGTATTAATTCATGAATATAATGGTAAACTTGACCTTGAACTTGAAAAGTGTATATCCCTTTATTTCTTTTACACATATTTTTATCATACTTAACTCCAAACGAAGTAAAAGCAAATGTATTATTATATGTCCGTACGTACTTTCTAAATTCTTTTCCTTCAATACTATCAATTGTAAAAAGATCATTCAATTCCTTTGGCATTTTATTATCAACTAACAATATTTGTCCATCGCAACAACAAAATCCTTTAGATTCAAATTCTATTTTTTTTGCATTACAATGTTTACAAAATATAGGTTTCACCAAGACATCAGGTTCAATAACTAAATTTTCTAAACAATTCACATTTTTTTTCTTCTTCCTTTTTCCACAATCATCATTATTGATATTTATTTTACATACATTACCACTTTTGAAATTTCTAACAACATTATTTACGATTATGATACCAATTGGAGTGTACTCAATATTTTCAACACCAACTTGATTCGATGAAGATCCTAAATATACAATTCTTTTTTCAATATGTGTACCAATTTCTTTATTCTTTTTTGTTGACATATTCATACGTCTTTCTTTTTTTCTATTGTTAATTTTTTCTTTTTTCTCTTTTGACATTTCTGCAAATTTTTTGGATTTTTTTTCACTAATTTCCTTCTTTTTTTCCTTTGACATATTAGCATCTCTATCTTTTCGTTTTTTACTAATTTCATCCTTTTTCTCTTTTGACATTCGTAAAACTCTCTCATTTTGTTTCTCAATAGTCTTTGCTTTTTTCTCATTCGACATTCGTACATATCTTTCTTTCCATTTTTTACTCATTTCTTCTTTTAACTCTTTTGACTTTTTGGCATATCTTTCTCTAGCTTTTTTATTATGCTTTTCTTTTTCCTCTTTGGACATAGCAGCATATCTTTCTCTTCGTTTTCTATTAATTTCTTGATTTTTATCTTTCCGTATATCATCAATTTTTTCATTGTTTTTGCTTAATTTGTCCATCTGCAAATAATAGCAAACAAAAAAAAATGTACTAAAACCAAAAGACCAACAATAAACTTGTACTCACAAAACTAAACAGATATATAAAAAAAGAATTTTTTAACAAAAATGAATACACCTAAAACATACAACAATTAAAGATATAACAAAGTAATAAACTTTTTGCATGACTATATAATAAAACTTTTAACAACACACAACTAAAGCTAAAACTATGCTACCAATAGTACACAACTAAAACTAATAATAATACACAAATAAAGCTAAAACTTTGCTGCTAATAGTAAAAAAAGATAAATACGACCTACATATAAATTACAATATGCTAAATAAAAAAAATACAAATACAGTCCACATCTTCCAAAATATATATTTTTTTAGAAAATAAAACTATTATAAATAAATTGTTTACACTTACCTCTTAATAGTTGACTTGTTTTTATGTTAGCTACCCCAAGAATTAGTAAACGAGCTTTCTTTCTTTATGTCCTTGAAGTTGTAAAATCCTTCAATAGAATCTGAAATGTCAAATTTTTCTCCACTTTTAATCCCAATGACCAACATCATCAAAACATTTACTTTTCTTTAATTAAATTTTTCTACATTGTAATGATCCAACACAAACCAAATAACACCCAAAAAAAACCATTAAAAGAAAAAAAACCACACAAAAAGTAATCAAATCAAACCCGTACACAAAAAATAAAAATAAAAACATAAAAGAGATTTTTTTTTTAAATAAAAATGATCCAAAAAAAACAACAACAACAACAACAACAACAATAATAAATTTCAAAACAACCACCCAAAAATTGGACGGAGAAACATCACCAAAACAGAATCACATCATTGCTTGATCTTCGTTTTATGTTTCCATCGTAATTCTTGTACCCAAATGATGATGGTTTCTTAGTCTAAATGTTGCTTGCCTGTGAAGAAATGTGGATTAGGAATTAAAAATATTGGTTTTTTTAATAAGGCTTTCCTTCGTGATAATCTAATTTTGTCTTTGATTTTCTTTGATCTCTATATCTGCCAATGTTTAAACAGAATTATGCAACCTATATTACTGCTTTGGTGTGGCTGAGTTTAAAGGAAATGTATCTTTTTTTGTGTGTGGAAAGTTGCTGGATGGTTAGTACTCACTCTGAGTTGAAGTTTTGGTATGGTAATTGGGTGGGGAAGCTGATTATTGATATGCTTCTGCCAGGTTTTGTGGTTAATATCCTTAATTTATTGGTTTTGAATGTCTTATCTTCATATTTATCTTGAAATTTGGATGCATCTTTTAAATTTAATTTTCCAGAGATTGTTAATTTAATAGATGAAATGCATTTCATTAATGAGATTTGTTAGACATTAATATGAAAGAAATTTGAGTCAGATACATGTTTATCTCTTTTCTCTATTCTCTCATTATTTAACAATACATAACAAAAATAACCATAATTGTGAAAGATGAAGAAGCAAAAAGAATTAGAAATAGAAAAATAATAATATTCTTATAATCAAAATAGAAATGTGAAAATGCAATTAGATTCACTACCAATGTTAGGTTTAAAGGCAGGCAGTCTTTGCCAAAATCCTTGCAAAATGTCTTTTATGTATATACATATATATATATATATATATATAAGACATAATTGCTTGATCATAATTGTTCTTCGTCTCTTTTTATGTTTTTTTCTTTTTTGGGTGAATTCATCTCTTTTTATGTTGTTATATCAGAATATCTGCAAAACAATGAGAAAGCAGAGAAGGTAAATTTAGGTGGTTGGCATTGTATGGTGGTTTGAGGGGACAAATCACTAAGGGGTCATTTAAGATTTTCAATGACAATATCAGAGGATTCACACAAAAAAAAAATGACAATATCAGAGGGTCTCATTTATGGTTTTTGTTAGTTAATCCAGATTTTTGCATTTTGTAGAATGAATCCTACTCTATTAAAAGAATGTGACTGTCAATTTATACATATTATATCAGAATATCTGCAAAACAAATGAGAAAGCAGAGAAGGTAAATTTAGGTGGTTGGCATTGTATGGTGGTTTGAGGGGAAAAATCACTAAGGGGTCTTTTAAGAATTTCAATGACAATATCAAAGGATCAATAGCAGAAGTTAATGCAAATATCACAACAAAAACAACAGTTTTCCCACCCAAGAATTAATTCAGTAAATGCATATAAAATTTATAAATCCCCAATCTAAAAAAAAAAAAAAAAAAAAAAACCAATTGTGCAGCCAAATCCAACTTCATCACCAAACCAAAATAATTTTACCATAGGAAGGAGAAAAACGACAAATCAAACTCACCGAAAATAATCGTTAGGATTCCCCTTCAATCTCAGAGAATCTGGAGATGTCGAATCTTAGCAGAAAATCGTTTTCAAGACGATTTCGACTTCGGCAAAGCGTCTTCCTCTTCAAAAGCTTGAAATCATGTCTAAGCCTTCGTCTTCGTCTGCAAACTCAACAACAGTTTTCCCACCCAAGAATTAATTCAGTAAATGCATATAAAATTTATAAATCCCCAATCTAAAAAAAAAAAAAAAAAAAAAAAA
>QANX01006943.1:14155-27067 GCA_003254975.1 Ochetophila trinervis
CACCAAACCAAAATAATTTTACCATAGGAAGGAGAAAAACGACAAATCAAACTCACCGAAAATAATCGTTAGGATTCCCCTTCAATCGCAGAGAATATGGAGATGTCGGATCTTAGCAGAAAATCGTTTTCAAGACGATTTCGACTTCGGCAAAGCGTCTTCCTCTTCAAAAGCTTGAAATCATGTCTAAGCCTTCGTCTTCGTCTGCAAACTCACCGCCAATGTCACTGAGTGTCGATTCGCAAAGATTTCAATACGAATCGGTGGCTTCTGGGATTAACGTTACAACTTTCACCTCTCCGGCAGAAACGTCGAATGCTTGAAGATGATAAAAAACCCTAACGCAATAAAACGACGTCGTTTTTTCTTTTTTTTTAAAAGCATAGAAAACGACGACGTTTTGAGGGAAAAAAAAAACACCATAAAAAAAACGGAAACCCACATGTACTCCTACTCCCCTTTATAAAATATAAGATATGTNCATATTGCATGCACCACTAAAACAATGAGTCAATAACGTCGGGTAAAAACTGACGTTTTAAGTGTTGATGTGTGTAGTAGCGGCAAGTTCAGGTCGATTCCACAGAAACCAATAATCAAACTTGATCTATTTCAATTAAAGCAAAATTAAAAAGACAAAAGGGGGGGTTTTATATTGGGATGTTCAATTATTAAAGCAAACAAATTAACAATATTAGATATAACAATTGGAGAAAATTTTGGGTCAGAGTATCTTCAATTATTAAAGAACATGTGATCACAGACACAAATATATTCTCAATAATCATTCAATGATGGGTTAAATAAAATAGCACGGCCAATTTTATTCTAAATCACAACAATTAATTAGTTCAAATATGATCGTAAACTATAGAATCAACGTGACCTAAATCAATTCAGAAAAGCATTAAGAACAATATCACCCAACAATAAACATGTCCTACAAACGTTGTAAAACTTTAATCTATCTTGTGTCCTCCTAAGAAATTAACAAAAACTTGGCTCGCAATTGTCAAAATCAAAGTGTTACTAACCATAGAATATTCAATATGATTGAACTCTTAATTAGCAAATACCCAATCCACAAATAATTATAACAGATCCAAATCATAATCAAAAGAGAATTGAATAATAAACAAATAAAACGGAAGAACACAAATTGAATAATTAAAACTTGAAAACAAAGTCTCACACCTTGTACTTTAGTAATGAATAATACTCATACCCAATAAAGAGATTTAACTACTCATAATTGTTAGAAATCTCAATTCTTTTGTTGTTTTTGCTCTAAAAATGGCTGGCCTCTTTACAACAATAATAAAACATATTTATACTAAAATCTATTGCTAAAACTGATAAAAAAAAATCACATAAACGACTAAATTCGCTCCTAACTAGGTGCCTGGGCATGCCCTTGGTGCTTGCTACCAACTGATGCTAAAAACTGCTTAATTACAGTTTTGCCACTATTTTTCATTTTCTGTTTAATTACAATTTTGCCACTGTTTCTTCATTTTTCATCTCTTTAAACTCAAAACCACCTAAAACATAGAAAAATACAAATTAATCTATTTTAAGGGAATAAAACATGCTCATATCAAGTATTAAGGTACATAAAATATATATAATTGCATCACATCAAGTGTTTAATTCGACAGATCCAAACCTTCATGCAAAGAGACGTTGTATATAGTTACCAACAAAAGCAATGGTTATAAACCGACATTTCTTACACGATCATACCATCGTTTATAACAATGTTGAAGCCATCTGGATGCCACGGAGTGAAACTATAAAGGACGGGCCATTATTAGGAACCGATGTATATAGAGTTCAACGTGGCACATTAAAAATGACAGCTCATTTACAGGAACCGACGTTTACAAAGGAAAGTATAAATGTTGGTTCGAACAATAAGCCCGTCATTATAATGTTTTGTTTTGTTAATTCTATTTTCAGTATATGCTTCAATTTGATTTAAGCCCTCCGTATTTAATATTCCTTTTTTTTTAATTTCCCAACAACTTTTATATATTAAATAAATTTATTTTTAATAAAATTTTATTTAAAAGTATGTTTTCAATTGCAAAAAATAATCACTAATAAAAAAAAAATACAAATAATAAATTTATTACAGTAAATTATACAAAATTGTAAACAATGCTAATTAAAATAGCATTACTAATTAAAATAACAATTCAAATTACAAAACTCTTATATATTACTAATTAAACCAAACAAATAGTGTCATACATTTATTTAACTAATCATACTCAAGCAAAAAATTTGAAGGATTAGAAATTCTTTCAAGAAAATATGCAGCATATTCCTCTCTAAATTCATCCACAAAATCTTGTACCCAAACACAATTTTTAAACTGTATATAAAAATCAAATAAATAATATTTAATGCATTGGTAAACATATATTTTCAACATAAAATTATATAAATTTAAAATGATACTAAAATTATATTTACAGTAGAATGTAACTGAGGCTGTGGTGTGGATGAACTGATGTTTATTATTTCTCTCATCATCATGCATACATAATATGCACATTCATTATGTGTAGGTTTTAATGGTGCCTACAAAAATTAAGTTAAAATATTAATATACATAATTTATAAAACTCTAACATTAATGAAATAAATAATTAATATATTTTACCTTTCCGCTCGCCAAGTCATTTTATTGTTCGCCTTTTGCACTTTCAGCTCATTCTTTAATGTCCAAACTCTATATATGTATCATTTTATAAATTAAAATATAATTAAAGATAAATTTAATCACTAAAATTGACTTACTTATTTTATAAATTAACTTACTTATGTTAATAATTATTGAACTCATCTCGAACTTTGGTGTCGGCGGAATCAAAAGACCAAGCATACCCCTCGTACGGATCCACGACATCAAGTGTTCAATGAGTACTAATATAAAATACAACATTAAAATATACAATATATTATGTATATATTTATGAAAGTAATAATAATGCATACAATTAAATCATACCAACAATGAAATGGAATAAATCATATCTTATTGAAGTCATGATCAGCTTTCTACCGTCCAGCTAATTTATCAGCTTGGGATGCCAACATATCATATCCAACACTCTGCACCACATGTGGATCAATAAAACCAAACAACATAATCTTTGAAGTGCAGATAATATCTTCATACAGCTTCCTGTAAGAAAAAATCATAACAAGAATAATTAAAGTAGATTTTAAAAATCAAATAAATTATAACCTTAAATATTAATTCTCATTACTTCATATATAGCAAGATGGAATCAACACTCAAGTCCTGCATCTGACAAAATATGTTGATATCGTCATGTATCAACACTGCAGGATGAGAATTGCATATCATCTTCCTTCCCAAGTTGAATTGAACCTGCATGACACCTAGTTGGTTGAAGAAGGTAACAGCTACCATCTTCATCAATCTCGACTTCGGTGGCAGGTCAGCGGTGAAAATTTCACATCGACTTTCATTGGCCAGTGGAGGTGCTCATGAATGATGGAAATGTGGCATACTATTCAAATCTGAATGAGCTCTTTCCTTGCTTTTGGATGCTTGTTTTAATATCTCCACCTGGTAAAATATATAAATTTTAAAAAAAAATTAAAAACTAACAATAATTATTAACTTAATTATTAAACAACATTTAAAACATAAAATATTTAGCTCTTCTTTTGATAAAATCACTAAAAATCTAGGCCATGGACAGAATGATAACACAGTTTCTCCTACCAATGTAATGTCAAAAAATGGAAGAGGTAGGCTGCTTCAGGGACCAATGGCTCCACAACATTGACCCACACATTTTCATCCCCTAATTGTATCCCATGGCACACTGCTTCTCGATCCGTCGTAGGGTACATCAATCCAGCCGCCATTATATTCTCTCTAGTACATATAGCAAGCTTGCATTGTAGCCCCTGCAAAGTAAATTTATTAAATTTATATTAAAACAACAATTAATTAAATTAAAACAATAATTAATTAATTTTACTAGCTTCCAAGATGGTGAATCGACAGGCTGACTTAATTTGCCAACTGTAACCTTTCATTCATTTGCACGCCACATCAAACTTTTAGCTGTCTCAACACTTTGAACCGTGGAATGGGTAGAAAATACTATATGACTTTATGAGGGACATTTACAAGTTTACTTCCATCGTCAGTTTCCTTCCACCTCGATACTCCACATTTAGGACAACTTTCTTGCACTCCATACTCTTTTTGATAAAGAATGTTATTCTTGCGACAACAATGTATCTTCTCATAATTCATGCCCAATACAGAATTTAAACAACAATACTATATGAGATTAACATATCAAAAATCTAAACAAGCAAAATATAAAATTAATAATAAAAAGGCAACGAATATATATCTATATATATATATATGATTGTGGAATTGAAATATAAAATAACCTAATAATTAATAATTTTATAATTCATAAAAAAATGCCAAAAATTATATAACTAATTAATTTAAATGATAATGCAATTAAGTAAATACTTAATGTAATTAATTGTATAAAATTACTTACCTTGATGGTGAACTTTTTAATGACAATCAACTTGAATCTCAACGAATTGATAGCTAAAGTTTTGAATGATGCCATTTGAATATTTCTAATCACCACTAAAAAAACTTGAAACAAAATTACAAGACAAATGAAGAGATTTTTTCTTAATTATAAGTTAATTTGACTGGGAAGAAGATGCATATATATAAGCTCAAAAAACTACAACGGCTATATTTTTTACAACGACTATTTTTGCAACTGGTTGATGTATAAACCGGCGTTGTAGGCTCAATCTTGGAGCGCTACGTGGACAAATCAACATAAACATCGGTTTGCAAATCAATCCAACGTGTAAGTAGACAACAAATACGTCAGTTATGTAAGGAATTGACGTGGATAAAGGCCAATCAAGACACATGTCATCCAAATGTCTGATGGCATTATAAACGACTGTTCCTGTAAGGAACCGTCATTTATAACCTAGAAAAGCAACGATGGTTCAGTTAGAACCAACATTTATAATTGCCAATCAAGACATGTGTCATCCACGTGTCAGGTGGCAATATAAACGTCAGTTCTTTACTTGAACCAATGTATTTGTTTAATGGTCTATCATATATACTTTTTTTATGCAACGGACCGTTGTCTTTATTGCTCCCAAAGTTAATATCCATCGTTTTAGTGGATCAACATCGGTGATCTCAAAACACCGTTGTTTATAAACAATTAAAGGAGGTCGTATATGACCTCTTTTTGTTGTAGTGATGTGACAATAATACGCTTTTGAATTAACCCTTTCAAATTTGCAAACAGGTCCAAAAACTCACCCAGATTCTCTACAACCCATATCCCATCCCTTATTCTTCTTATTCCTCTTTCTCATTTAGCTCTGATTGGTTTGTCCAAGAAGCCACCACTGTTAATCATCAATTTGGGTCATTTCCTCCTAGCTGAAACCCTTTCCTACTTATTCTTCTTGCAGTGAACTTTTGTGGGTTTCCCGGTCAGTCTCTGTACTAGTTCCAGGAAGTTTGTAATGTCGGTTTGGATGATTTTCAGAATAAATATATGAATAATGTGGATCTTGAGTTTGTACTATTAGATTGAAAAGAGATTGAGAAGATATTGAAAGAATGGAAGAGGATTATGTGTTTAAGTGTTGTTTTGATTGAAAATGGAGAAAGTACATAAAATAGGTTAGAGATGTTTTTTAGCGTAAAAAGGCACTCACTATCCTTGAACACATGCACCACATGTGAGATAATGGGCCTTTCGAACATAAATATGTGTAGGTATTAATGGTATTACATTTTAATAAGTTCGGATACTATAATGCCAAAAATAAAAATAAAAAGAGTTTAGATACCTATTGTTAATATTCATTATAGTTCAGGCAGCTCCGGTGTAATTACTATATTCTAGAATAATAATAATAATAATAATAATAATAATTTTTATGTGTTTTTTAAAATAATTTTAGTTGTTTTTTTAGGTAATCTTTAATGAGTCTGAAGCATTTTATTCTTATACATAGGGCTGTTCATCAATCGATTTCAGTCGGTTTTTAATTGGTAAAAATATGTTGTTGGCCGGTCGGTTAGTGCACCAAAAAAAACTGGATTTGAAACCAACAAAAACCGGCCGATTAGTTTTCGGTCAGTTTGGGCCATCTTGGTTTTGGATTTTTTTGTCTTATTTTTGTTATTGGGCCAATATTGTTTTGGGCATTTAGGCTTTACTTTTATTTCAACCCCAAGGCCTTTGGACTATTTTTAACAATAATTTTTGCATTTTGGCCTAAAAAAAACTCCAATTTTTTAAGAAAAAATACATACTTAAAAAAATTAAAAGAAAAAAAAAAAAAAAAAACCCAAGGAGAGTCACTCTCTCATACAACGAGAGAGGGTTTTTTAAGCCTCTCCACCGGCCTTTCTCATTTTTTTCCTCTTCCATTTCTCTCTCTCCTCTTCGTAAGAAAGAGAATTAACCAAACCTTCTCAATCTCTCTTTTTATTTTTATCTTTGAATCCAATCCCATCAGCTCGGCATCTCGCAGCCAATAAATCTTTTTCCTCTTTGCTTTTCACGAATGGTGGAGATTCATTTTTCAGAGTGAAAGATCGAGTATGCAGCAAGATGATCATGTGGTGTTGAGCTTGAGACCTAGTGGCGGTCGTGGCAAACTCCTTGGTCCTCGCTTAGATACCTTCTTACGGGAAAGAAACAAAAAAACAAAAAAAACAAAAAAGGCAAAGAAGAAAAAGAAGAAATCCCTATATAAAATGTTAATATATAATATATATATATATATATATATAAACTAATCGGTCAGTTTCGGTTAATTGCCGGTTTTGAAAATCTAAAACTGAAAACCAACCATTGGTTTTATGTATAACAGTCTGTTAACCGACCGACCAATACTCGATCACTGAAAAATTGAGTTTCGTCGATCAGTTTTTTGGTTATTGTGAACAGACCTACTAGTTATACACCATTATCTTAAAAATTAATATATCCCATAAATAATTTTTTAACTATTAACAATAAATAGAACGTCTTTAGTTATTATAATACTTTCAAATAACTCCCTCTATCTTATAATTTTATTTATTTTTTTGCTAATATGCTATCTTTATCTTTATAAATTATAATTGGTCCCTCTTGTATTTCAATTTATTATAAATTATACTTACATTTAGTTTCCGAAAAATTACACACTGCCATTGGCCTAAGCAAAGTAATATCTTATATATAGTGAAGCTATTGTAAAGTATATCTGACAATTTTAAAATGCAAACATTCATTAGTAGTATTTATTAGTAGTGCTTTATCCCTGATTTGTCATTAATAGTTTATTATTTGTGACGATCTGCATTTTAAATTGTCATGTAAACTTTACAATAGTATGACAGTATATATAATAATTGGTTTTTTAAATCATAACGACACAGTGAGGACTTGCAGTTAGGATATCCTATGCGACAAGCTATACTATCCATGTTGATTGTCATATGGAAAAAATAAATCAATATCAAAGTTTTTAAAACAAAAACCAATTAATCTTTTACAACAAGTTTTGATAGATTTCATGTAAATTTGACGAGTTAGAATTCATTTATAAACAATCAAACTATATTTAAATAATTAGAATATTATTTAGATTACGTGTATTGCCAAATAACATGTCTTTACTATAAAGTATTTACTGTGTTCTTCTTGTATTAGAACTATATATATATATATATGTATTAAAATAAATGAAAACATTGATAAATATAAAAATAACACTGGAGGTACTTGAACTATATTAAAGTGTTACAAGTAGATGCCTGAATTTTTTTTTTGTTGGCATTTTAGTACCCAAATTGACCAAAATGTCACATTGTTAATACTTGACCAAAATTCATTTAAATAAATGAATAAAATATCAAATTTAAATTTAAATTATATTTATTTTAAAAGTATATATTTAAAACTTTAAATAAATATAAAATTATTGAAATATTTATTTATTTAATAAATATTAACTTTTAATCTTATATATTTATATTTTAATTAATTAAATAATTTTTAACTAAAATCAAAAGGTTGTGAATAACAGCGCATTCTAGACCCAGCATATGTTAATAACAAATGACAATTGTTGTGCTGACTGAAGTCGATCACCAAATGTAAAATCCAACGATACAGCAACTCACATCATCAAGACCACTAGAGATAGGGAAAAAAAAACTCTATAAATTTTCAATCATCCTAGTATGAGCAACATTCGCACGAGTCCATCAAATTAGAACCAAGAACAACCAGTGAATCCGCCTACAACCTCCGAAATGGGTTGCAAGGTCTTCAAAAATGAACTTAGAAGGTCCAAATTAGTGAGAGAAAAGGTTCATTTTGGCATGATTTAGCTGGAAAACGAAGATCGAAACCGGTGGTTGGTCACCAGATTTCTCACATTTTCTAACAGTTTTTGGCTGTTTTATAGCAAGAGGTTACCGACAAAAGATTCTTAGGTTTGTGGGCTTTGATTTTGTATATTGTGAGATAATTGATTGGAAAACAGAAGACTTGCACAATGAAAGTGGACACTGATGTTGCGCAAAAGGGAAAAAAAAAACCCTACTATAGGTTACACAGGTGAGGAAGAAGATGAGGTGCTAGGAAAGAAAAACCTAGTTTTTAACTTTAAAACCAAAAAATAATAATAATTTAATATTTAAATAAATGATAAAATACTATTAAATATAAATATATATTATGATTTTGATTTTAATTTTGGATTTATTTATTTTAAATATATCGAAAGGTCATTTTAAATGATACTATCCAAATAATAAATGTTACAATTAGGTATTTATCACATGCGCGATACATGTTATTCAACGTGCAATTATGACAAATTAATTCAGAAACTAACAGTGCATCATTTTCGCCAAATTAACTATTAAAATGCAATAAATAAAATAAAAAATATGTACTTAATTGTAACACTTCATAAAGTTATGATCTAATCTAATTTATTCTAAATATAATGATGTTGTAGCTTCCAACCCAATAGTATAAATTTTTTGATAAATATGATAATTCAAACAATATATATTCCTATCTAGATAAAACCCCATCATCCAAATTGTAATAATAATAATGACATATTACATTTACATTCTTAGTTTATTAATATTACAAACGGATCTTTTAGGTTTGAGAAATAACGGCTACTTCCCCTACCGTTAGCTAACCATCCAAAAAAATGTATTTTCTCTCCTAAGTGGCAATTGAAAATACCATGATACCTTTAATTTTCTCTTCTCTCCTCTCTCCTTTCCTTTTTATTTTATTTCTCTCTCTCCTTTGCAAAAACTCTCTCCTTTGCAAAAACTCTCTTTCTCTTTCTAAGCTGATCTACCCTGACATTTTTATCTCTCACACTCCTCTATTTTTTTTCTTCATTATTTCAACAAAGAGCACCAATTTTTTTTTAAAAGGAAGACAGCTCGCCGATGCAAACTCTACCTTTCTCTCTTTCTCTTTCTCTCATTTTTCTCTTTATCTTTCTCTCATTTTTCCTTCTTCCACCATGTCCAGAGCTTGCCTTATATTTCGCTATGCAGCATTATCACTTTCTATTATCTAATTTTTGAAAAGAAAAAAGAAAAAAAATTGAACAAGGTGGTTTTCTGGTTGATTGGGAATTTCAATTCCATTTTATCCCAAAAATCATCTCATTCAGGATTATAGTTATTGTGAAAAAAAAAAAAAAAAAAAAAGTCGAAATGATTAGATAGAAAAGAAAAAAAAATGCCTCTTTCTTAACCAACAATCCTGAGAGGCATCTAGTTCATCCTCATCACAAGGAGAGATTCACCACAATAGGGGTAATTCTTTTTTATATGTTTTTTTTCCTTCAAGAAATACATAATGATCATCATCATGCTTTGGGATTATTATTTTGATTTTAAGTTGGAAAAAAGCTCTATCTTCGGTTGAGCTTTTTTTAGTTCATGGATTATGATTCTCTAGTTGAGTTTTTGGTTTTTGAAAGTTCTCTGAGTAGAGAGAGTGAGTAATTTTTTTTATTTTTATTAAAAAATAATAAAACTATATTTTCAAATAAAATCAGCTACTTTTACAATTGAAAAGACAATATTGTCATTTTTCTGTTAATGTTAACATATTTTGAGTAACGACAGACGAAGAGCATGTAATTTCTTAAATTTAAAAGACTCATTTTTAATATTAATAAATTTCAAAAAAAATAAATGTAATTTGCCATAATAATAATAATAATAGTAAAGTACTTCTAGCAAGACTGTTCAAAACAGCATAACTAGAAATTTATTCAAAAATAAATAAAAGAGTGTACAGCCAGAGAATAAACAAACCAAATAAACAAAAAAACCCAACTGTCCTCGTTAAAACTCAGCCAAAAAAAACCTCAATAAAAAAATAAAATAAAATAAAAAACCCACCTAGCTGAAAGAAAAAGTATATACCAGCGAAACATAAAAAAAAAAAAATCCAGAACAAAAGCTAGACTAGTTGGAAAACCAAAAGGTAGCATCCCCTCAATAATAATAAAAAATAGAAAGTATCATAACCAAAATTATCTATAAAATAAAATCTCATCCATTACATTATAGACACCAAAAAACTGAGGCAAAATCACCAATCCATAATTTTACATTTTTTTTCCTTCTTTTCAGGTTGATTTCTCCTTTTAAATAAAAAAAAAACAATATCAAAATACTTTGATAATAAATTTTGCGAAAATTTAAAAGTTCAAAAAAAAAAAAAAGAATAGATCACAAAATAGACAGAACAGATATCCAAGATTGAATCCATAGAATACAAAAAATAAATATATTACAAATTTATTAAATTTATAAACAGATATCTGGCCCGATTGATTAGTTTCTTAAAATGTACAAGAAATATATGAACACCAATAACAACAAATTAAGCACAAAATTTCCAGAAAAAAGAACATAGAAATAGTAAGAGAGGAATTTACGGGAATTTATCAATCGGAGTGGGAGCTGGTGGTAAAGCTAGAGAGATCGGAATCATCGTCGGCATCGGAGGAAGAGGCAGAGAGAAGAGAATTAGGGAAACAGAAAAAGGAGGAGAGAGAAAGAGCGAGACGACGGAGGTTTTGGTTTTGGAAAGGGAAGCAGAAGATGAGGTGGAGGACTTGGTGCGCATTCAACCTCTCTGGATTGCACGCTACGTATTGCCACAGATTTGCCGAAACTGTGGCTACCCACACGACCAGAGGGCTATTCAACACCATCTCTCTCTCTCTCTCTCTCTCTCTCTCTCCTTCCTCGTCCTTGCTGTGTTTGTTTCTCTTTCCCTCGTCGGATCCAGATCCAAATAGTTGCTTGATCCGCAACCAGATTTTGTAGATTTTAAAAGGAATTAATAAGTGTGTTTTGTATTTGTTAAATATGTAGTGCCTATTACATTTGCGATTTAATAATGCCTTCTAGTTTTGAAGAATTGAATTTTCAACTATTAAATTTAAAACATTGCAATTTAAATACTTTTTTCAATTTATTTCATTTTGGTCTTTTTTTTCTTTTTTCTTTTTTTCTACTAACAGGTGTTAAGAATTCTGTTATAATTTTTTTTTTTTTTTTTTTTTTTTTTAAAATGGAATTTGGCCAAAATAGTTGCAATCTAAATGCTCTAGATTCATAAATTTGTGTTTAAGTGTGTGTATATTTTAAACCCCACATTTAAGTTAGGGGTGTAAATGAACCGAGTATTAACATTTTCAAGTTCGGCTTGCATTATTTGAGGAGAATTCAAGTTTACTATTTTAAGCTCACAAAATTTTGAAATAAATTGCTTAACATTCACTAGACTTGTCAATGAAAAGCTCGATTTAGTTTGGTTTAGTTCATTACATTTTAAAAACCTAAAAACTTCAGCATTTGTTTTCTTTAAAAAAGAAAAAAAAAAAAGACTAATCATTAATAAATTCCATTTTATTTACTAATTGTTTTATAAAATTAACTTATTTTTTAAAAGTTTATAAATTTTAAATTTGATAATATTGTTCATACATTGCACAATAATAATCCTTAACCATGTAAATAGGGCAGAATAAAACTATCAATTCATCAAACTTTCATACCTCAAAATATTCTAAATAACAACCCCTTGAAAATAATTTNATTAAGTTCAATATTAAATGCATCTAATAATTAACTTTCGTGTTGTTAAAAATATGATGCAGTACTATTTCAATCATACGGATCCATGCATGGAGAAAAGGATCCTTATCAACGCTATAAAATGGAGAACGCCAGAATTGGACTTAGCCTTGTTCGGAGTCTTTTTCACATTTCTTCATTCTCTCAGCCACATTTGGATTTCAAAGCTAACACTTTACGGTAAGCTTCTTGATTAATAATATTAAAAATGATTTCAATTCATATGGAAGATCTCTTATTAATGATCCCAGACCACAATTAATTAATTGATGCAATATATAATTTATAATTATATAGGTCAACAGCCTCGAATCAAATACAAGTGAAAGTGATGGGCACAAACACACGAAATAATGTGGCCATAAAACGTAGCCAATCCCAATTTCTCGGCCATGAAAGTGATCAAGTGATTCTTGAAAATGATATAAAGATGAGGAAATTCATATCAAACTCGCAGAATTCCATCCTCAGTAGCTATAAACAAGAATTTGAGCCACCATTTCCGCTTCAGGTAAGCTTTTTTTCTGGCATTGCAGAGAGAGAGAGAGAGAGCATTTGGCGCATAATGTATCCATTAATTAATAGACAATATTAATCAATTGTTTTTATTTTATTTTTTATTATGCTAGAGGAGATAGCCAGAT
>QANX01006944.1:0-22465 GCA_003254975.1 Ochetophila trinervis
TCTATTTTTCGATTTGTATATCTGAAAAGTTATTCGCTTTGGCAAGGGCCAGAGGATAATTCTTTATTGAAACACCAATGCCAACCAAAGATGTGCTTATGAAATTGGGACACCCGTAGGGTAAAAAATTGGGCCATATCCTAACTCATTTGACACACTTGCTTTTATATATCACACTACAAAAAAAAAGTCTTCTGCTGCTACGAATTTTAGCTACAAAAATGTTGATTTTTAGCTAAATGGTATTTTTTCTCACATGCACAAAATTTGAAGCTAATTTTTGAAAAACTGTAGCTAATTCATAGATATCAGCTACGAAACTTTAGTTGTAACTAAATTTTGTAGCCAAAAGTTTAAAATTTTTAGCTCCATAATTTCCCCTTGCAATGTTTTAATTGAATTTTTTTGCTACAAACAAACAAATTTGTCCGTAATTATAAAAATTAGCTACTAATTAATTCATGGTAAAATCGTACAATTAATAGCTACAAATTTTTTTGTATTTAAAATATTAAATGGTAGGTGAAAATTTGAAACTATCACTTCATACCATTTAAATTTTAAATAAAAAATTTATTTTGCTACAAAAATTAAAATCATCTCAAATTATTAGAATTAGCTACTAATTAGTTTGTGGTAAAATTACACAGTTAATAGCTACAAAATAGTTTTATAAGTGAAATATTAACCGGTGGCAATGTTGTAAATAAAACATAAAAATATAATTTTTATTTTATTTTCTCTCTAAATTTTAGAAATATCCTTTTTCTCTTCCATATTCGGCAAAAAGGGAAAACACCCACACAAAAAAAAAAAAAAAAAAATTTCTCTCCCTACTATTTCTTTCCATACCCAAAGCCCACATCCCCAACAAACCCAAGCAATTTCTTCATCAATCTTCAAAATTTCTTCAAGAAAAGTTGAAATACTTCAAGCATTGAGTGTTTAGAATATTTTAGATAGTGATTAACAACTAATTTCGGCCAGAACAACTTGAAAAAACTCTCACCCATTGAAAATTTATTATCACTGGAAAACTCAATTTTCTGGTCACCTCTTGGCCGGAACTTGGTACCCATTTGTTCCTCTTGGTGCCCTCTACTTCCTTCTAGCTTTATCTATGAAGGATTTTTAGTATTTTGGAAGTTACCATGAAAGGGGAGCTTCAGTGTTTTGAGTTGAGTAGCCGAAAGTGGTGTTTGGAACTTAAATTGGGTATATCTTGTCCTAACAACTTCTAATTGTGTTTTGGTAGCTAGAAATTGATGTTTGAAGTTTTCAAAATTTGGGCTAATTTTGGTTGAGCTTGCCTAGTATATATAATATTAGAGGAGGAATTTATAAAATTTTAAGTTAGAGGTTTGACTTTATTCTTTGTAGGATGATGCATTCATATGAATTTGTAACTTAATTTGGAGTGGTGATGTAACAGTGAAGTTGTTTGATAATTACAGTATTTTGCTTATGTAGCTACCCCTGAATCTTCTGTCATGCCTGCTTTACCTACTATTTCTTCAGCAAGAGGTGTGGATCATATACACACACACACACACACACATATATATTGATATAAGTATATATATTGACTTAGTTTCTGCTTACTTGGTCTTTTTGTCTTTTTGGATTTTACACTCACCGGGTTACTGAGAGTTTGCAAAAGCACACAAAGTAATGTTTCTTTTTCATTCCTTGACTTTGAGATTATGCTCTTTGCATGCTTACTTATTACGACTAGATATGACAGCATCCTAATTCACCTACAGGGCATATTTGGATTGCCACCACCTAGGGAAAGCTGGTGCTTCAGGTTTTACTTCCCATGTTGAAGAATCAAAGGGTTGGTTATGTTGTTTGCCATGTTCTTTTGCTTTACTGCCTTTTGTTTGTGCATTTATTTCTTTATTGCATAAGGAACTATTTTTTAAATTAACTTATCCATTTTATTTTGGATAATGTATGGACGTTGGTGCGATTTTGGCAATCTTCAAGTATTTTTATTATATATATGCAGCCATTTGTGGAATTAGAACACAAGAAGTTTAGTTTTTGTGCAAGTTTATATACTTTTTTTTATGACATGCTAGAGGCCTCCTTTTATTTTTGTCAGCTTCCTTGCCTTTAGAATTCCTTTTAAGATTTTTTTTCTTTTGCTATGAATCTTTCTCTCTCCCCTGGTTTTAGAGAAGAATTATCCTCTTTTTTATGTGTATTACGTCACTTTACTTTTATATATGTTCAAATTGCAATATCTAAATTGCATTAATTAAATGTAAATCCGAATGAAGTAGTGGTAATAGAAATTGTAACAATTTTATGTGTTTCCATAGGTGATGTGATTGAGGCAACAATTTATAGTCCTCTACTAAAGGACATGGCATATTTGTATTATTTAAGGTTTTAGTATGTCTTAAGGTTGTTAATTTACCATTGTATTGCCTTAAATTCTCTTTTGTTGTGTGCATGACTGTGGAGTTAAGTTATGCATGCAACAGTTGCATAACCAACAAGCAAAATTATAGGAGGAAGAAGTAATAAAAAAGTCAGTTGATTGATTGCGTATTTTTATATTTGTTAGATTATAGTTTGATTTCATTTGAACATTTTTAGGGGGATATCCTTTTCGCTATCCTTTCTGTAACATCCCGTCTCAAAAAGATACTGGAAATTTTTCAAGGTTGACCAAGTTTGATTATAAGAGGCTCGGAGTCGACTTTTTGTGTGGGTATGTGATGGCTTTGATTAAGATACCGTTGCGTAGAGCTAGTCGATATGAGTTCGTAGACTAGTAGTACGCTCGATTCCGAGTTAAGACCGAGAAGTTATGGCTGAAATAACGTGAAAGGCATTTTGGTAATTTGCTGTGGCATGGTGAAAATTACTATTTTGCCCATGCCTTCATCTTTTTAAATTCCAGAAGGATCTGGAATTTGGGCGACTTTTCCCCCTCCTCCCCCGACGCCAGCTGCTCCCTCACGACCACCTCCCTTGTTTCGCAGGCCACGACCATTTTCCGGCCAGCTCAGGCCAGAAATTACCCAGAGATTGAATCCGGCCACCTCCTGTCTTCAACCGAGCCGGCGACAGCCCGTGGAGCAGCCCCGATCGCCGGGAATCAAGTCGAAGCCGCTCAGCCCCCATTTCGAGTTTGCCATATTTCGGAGAGGTTAGGTCGATCCACCACCCGAAAAAGATGGCCCGCATCCTCCTCCACCGTTCCCCTCCAAGCTGTGGCCGTGAACCCCCGTGAATTGCCAGAAATGACGAAGAAACCGGCGGACCCGTGGCTTCTCCGGTCGCCGGATTCCGGCGGTTTCCGATCATGGGGTCAGTTCATTCCCCCTCTTTTGGACCTCCTGAGGCTGATTCCGGCATCCGTTCATCTCAAAGATCGCTCATGTGGACGGTATGGTTGGAGAGTACTCGGCCGCGACTTTCCGGCCACCACCGGCAGCGGTTGGGCAAAGTAAGTTTATGGTTGTACTCTATTCACCGCAAGCTTCGTTTCGGTATATAATTCGCGTATTATAAGTGAGTATTGGAAGTTTACCCAGTTTTGAGCAGTGTTGTCAGTAACTGCTAAATAGGAACTGTTGATGATTGGTGATATAGAAATGTGTGTAATTATGTTGTGGTGATTTCTGTGGAATGAACTTGTATATGGAAATTATATTATTTGATTGTGTGACTAGTTTCATGGGTAGTGTTAACGGCTATGGAATATATATATATATATATATATATATATTATATATAATTAAATTGCTCTGTGGTGTAAATACGCATGTGTGACAGTCAATCTGTGTGTTAATCATTATAGAATTGGATTATGTGAATTGTAAATAATTTCGAGAGTGTTGTTTTATCGTATACGTGGTTTTGTTGGGCTGTTTGGGAACTTGAATGGTTTGTGTATGTGGACTTTGGTTATGAATGATTGTATTGAATTGTTTGTGATTGTGATATGAAAACTGTGGATGGTGAGGCGGATGGTGATGTGGAGGTGGATGGTGATGATGATGATGTTGGAGAGGGTACCCTCGGCCATATGAAAGCCTTTTACACGATTCCTAGAGACCAAGGATCGTGATATTTGCACCCCATTCATGCCACGACTCTTTGGTGAGAAGGGTCGTGATGACTGGTTACCCATTACCCCATTCCTGCCACGATGCCTTGGGGAGAAGGGTCGTGATGACTGGTTACCCTATTCTATGATGTTAAACTTGTTAATGAACAATGTGTGGAATGTATATGTTAATGTGTGGAATTTATATATTGTGTTATTTTTCTTTGGAATAAATGCATGTATGATTCTATGGTAGAGAACTGCTTGGGCGAGGAATGGTGCCGCCAAGCTATGGACATGATTCTGTTAAAATTGATGGAATTAAAGATGTGTAATTTATGATAACCGAAAAATGTGTGTTGAATTTGTGAATGTGATTGATAGTGGCATATTTGATGTAAATATGCTTTTGGAACTACAGGTAGCTTGATCCCTAGTAAAAAGGGTATGTAGGCAGCTTAGTTTTATACTGAGTCCAGCTATGCTTTACTTAAACAATATATTTGTTTGAGTATTGAGATGTTTACTAAAGTGTGAGTTTGTTTGATTGGGAAATGTGTGCTGGTAGAATGGATATTGTGTAGGTATGTTTTTCCTTGCAGGAAATGTAATTTCTTTGTATTTGGGGAATGTTGTATAAACAGACGAATTGCTGCCGGATTTTTGATGGCTCAGTAGAATTAATTAACTGCTTATTGGCTTAATGGGAATATTAAGTCATGCAGGCAGGATCCAGGTGGGTTGGGTCGTGTCACTTTCTTAGGCTCATTAGATCAATAATGTTGTGATTGCAATGTGTATGTACATTCATTCATTTTTTACCCATTAATTCTTATTACTTCCATCTTTCCTTTTCCTACTATAGCATGTCCTACACTTGCAAAACTCCCTCAGGTGCTGGTAATCCGCAGTGAGGATGATGGTATAGTGGATCATATGAAGGTTAACCTTATCTTTGTTTACAATAATCTCTGTTTATGCAATCCGTTATTTTTTGCACATGGACTTTAAAATCGTTAATATAGACTCTCTTATCTACTAATATGACAAGGTTTTTGTTTTTTGTTTGGTTTTGTGTTTCTCATATTGCAGATATACTTAGCATAGAAGGTGTCACCATGATTGAAGATGCATGCAAAATTGAGAATTTTAGCTTGATATATAGGTTTTAGATTATTTTATTTTTTGGTAAATAGGTTTTAGATTATTGTAAGATATGTTTTTTTAGAGTTGTTAGTATAGAACTTAATTCAAAATTGTAATAGACAAAGAGGTTAATTTTAATTGCGGCCTTTGAAGTCTATATTAACATATGCAATAACCATTATACTTTTGATTTGATTTTTTTTTTCAATAACAGTTGAATAAGGGTATAATAGTAATTGCATATGCCAATAGAAACTGCAGATATATTGCCAAAAATCTAAAAGGCTAAATTTAATTTATTTTTGGTTTGAATAATATAGTATTGCATAAATATATACAATGTATATATATTTTCTACCAAATTAAGTTTGCCTAACTGTTTGTTGTTTATAGAAACTTTGCATATGTAAAAAATAAATAACATAAAAAAGAAAGGAAAAAGAAAAGAAAATAAAGGTTAGATTTTGATAGCTAATATGTTAGAGAAAATGTTTAAAAGAAATTAAAGTTCATTTCCCATCAGCTTAAGTTTTTGGAAGAAGAGTTAATCAATTTAGTATCGTCTGGCCTATGGTTTTGAGGTCTCAGGTTCTGAACTCAACGTCTCTACTCAAAAAAACTTAAAAATATATGTAAAGACCAAAATGAATTCAAAAGAGATCTAGCTTACATGTAATGGAGAGTATTATAAAAAATGCTTAAAATAAATGAATGTTCACCTTCTATCATTTTAAGTTTTAGAAAAAAAAATGATAATTGTTAGAGTCTAAAGTACAACCAAGAGTGCACTGATACATGACGTTTGAGAATCGTTCAGCACATTCGTTCATTGTGCAAACAAAGATTATCCATTACCATTTTAATTATTCGTCATTCCCCTTTTAATTTTCGATGAACAAAGCTATTGCACTTTGTAAAGGCTGCACCTGCGCATCTGTAGAACTTAGGAAATAAATATTGGCGTGGAAATCGAAAGTGGAATTTATTATTAATATGTGAAGAAGAGCGTGAAAGAAAATGAGATGGAAATGGAGGAACAAGGTTTGCTTCAACTGTGTAAACCATTGTAATAGTAATTCCTGTTATCATAATTACTACCACAAACTAGTACTCATTCTTGTCGATCATAACTCCTACACAAAACTTCTATTTTTAAGATCACTTTGCACTCAAAATGGTTTCATTGAATATATGTGTAATTTATATATGTATATATATATAAGACTTTGCAAAAAAATGATAGACTTTTTTGTAATTTTTTGTTTAGGATCCAACTGTTGAATTGGTAAGATTGAATTTGAAGGGTAGAAGGCTCAATATTGGAGTACGTGTAGTTAATTATTTATTTTGTTTAAATCAATTTCTCTCTGCGATAGATAGATATTGCTTCATTTAAGAAATGAAATAAACTTTTGGGTTTAGTTGACTAAGTTTTGTTCATGGAGTCTATATATATTATTTCGCTTTGGCAAAGGATCACCAGAAGATAATTTGTTTAATGAAATACTAATCCCAACCAAAGATGTCATTATAAAAGGGGAAATCCAAAAGGTAAATGGTATTACAAGGCTGTTTCAAATATGATCACATGATTCCTTATCCAATTGTATTTGTTTATGGATAAATGCACTTTAGTACTATGTAATTTGATAAATTTAGACATTAAGCTTTCAAGTTTCAAGTGTATCACATTAAAATTTCAATTTACATTATGTGCAACATTACGCCTTTTTTAAAATTTTAGTACCCTTTAGTTTAATAAACTTGCATATTATACCCTTTATTGATATATGTTCTATCATAAAACCATCATAAACTTAAAACATCAATCAGTAAATAAGTTTTAGCATCACCAAAATTTCACAGAATTAATGTTCAAGTTTCAATTTTTATACTTCTGATAGGAAAAGAGTTGAGTCGTTTATCATCTGTTTACAAAATTTTAGTGAGAGTCTAATGTGACACAAAATATAAATTAGAAGTTTCATATTATACACTTGAAACTTGAGAGTCTAATGTGGCACAGAATATAAATTGGAGGTTTCATGTGATACACTTGAAACATGAAAGTTTAATGTACAAGTTTATCAAACTACAGGGTACTAAAGTTATTTATCTTTTTTTTTTTCTATTACTTATATGTTTGATGTACAATTTTGATTTGATTTTAAATTGGCAATTGCATTGCATGTTACTTATTTTAGGTATGATATATATATATATATATATATTTAATGTGACCTTAATTTGAAATATCTTGAATATTTTGAATTGATAATTATTAATCATGTGATTTTCCAATAATGCTATACTTACCAAACTATTGACCAAATTTATTTATCAAATGTTGCCTCAATACTTAATTAGTTTATTCTATTGATTCACTTATTCATTTAAAGGTTCACATATCCATAAATATGAATATATCAACCAATAATACCTTAACATGTGTAATTAATATATATATTTAGTCAATATTTTTGTATTTGTAGCATTACTCATGGAATTTTAGTAAGTGGAGATGTTTAACTTATCATCTGAACATTTATTAATTTAAGTAAAAAAGAATAGATCAAACATGTCTAGCTTAGTTTACACGAATAAAACATGACAATAATACGATACGAAACAACAGAAACACCCCTTAATATGAAAATTTAACAGATTAAGTTCGGATGAAAAAGATACAAACGACACGATATGATACAAATATAGTTTAGCACGACCCATTCCATGCCTAAATACAACAAATTAATAAGCGTATTTCTATAAAACAATAAATTGTCATGCATGCCTACATTGCCAAAATAGAAAACAATAATAATAATAAGAAAAGAAAAATAAACCCAAACTAACAACAAAAAAAAAAAATGAAATATATATAGTGATGATCAGGAATTCAGGAGCTTTATTTATTTATTTATTTTTTTGTCCCACCATCTCCATTCCGAATTCCCAGTTTCCATCCTTCATCAGATACTATTATTGTTTCTTGCAATCCTCATAGCAAGTTTCCATGTAATCATTCACTCGATTCAATTCTGTTACATTAACCAAAGGAATTGGTTAACAATAATTTTATAATTAAAAAAATAAACAGTTATATAATTTTAGTTTTTTGGGAACATTCCCCAATTTTACTTTTTTATTTTTTTATTTTTATAAATTGTGGAACATGGATTTTAGTATTCGGTTGTGAACTCAAGACTAGAGATTATCACAAGTGGTCATTACTGATGGGCAGCTTCAAAGAGCTTTCATGAAAATTATATGCATGTACCAATCTTATAATGAAAACTATAAATCAAGATAAGGCTATTTTACAATTAATGCCTACGATAGCACGGTTCCTTTCTTATTACATGGTGATTCAAAACATACACACACACACACACACACACACACATATATATATCAAATCCATAAACCAATTTCATTTTTGGTTTGAATAATAGTAATGTTAAATACAAAAGGTCATGTATAATAGTTAACTATGAATGGCCTTCAGTTAAACTTTACTCCTTCATGTACATGTATTTATATATAATATATAACTTTACATGTAAAAAATAATTAAACCAAACTAATTAAGAGTTTAAGAGGGTTAGATTTCGATACCTAATCCATCAATATTATTTGCGGTGATTTTGTAATTGGTACAACCAAGAGTGCACTGATACATGACGTTTGAGAATCGTTCAGCACATGTGTTACCTTCCTTTTCTAAACAACTAACATCTACGAACATCTCTAACCTTGGTTCTTTTCCTTTTTCCACAATCTCACGAGCATTGGTACACGTTTTAATGGCTACGCCAATGCATTTGTAGAAGGCAGAAAATAAATGTGGGTCTGGAAATCGAAGGTGGAATTTGTGATCATTCACAAGTGAAGAAGAGGGTGAAATAAAATTATGAGATGGAAAAGGAAGATTTGATTCTACTTCAACTGGAAAAAGCATTGTAATCATTCCTGTGATTACCATCCCAATCCCGACCACAAAATTAGTCATTCTTGCGGATTTTTAAGTTTGAATTACTATACAAAACAAATTATATATTTTCAATGCTCTAAAATCAACTTGTTGTCATTTATGTATATTTTTTTACTTATATATATAACTTGTAAAGAAAAAAAAAAAAGGATAGACTTTTGTTGAAATGTTAGGGATATATCAAACATTAATAATTGAATTTATGAAATCAACTTTTGAGTTTAACAAGGTTTTCTTTTTTCTTTTTATATATAAAATATATTGGAAGAAGCATCTAATGATTGCATTGGTTTATGATAAAATATGTTATTATTTTTCCTTTTTTTTTTTTCTTGTTTTTTTATATTTACACGAAAAGTTAGTTCACTTTGGCAAAAGGACGTCCAGTCTAGGTTACTACGTTTTTAATGAAATAACTTTTTTTCTTTTTCTTTTTTTAGGTAGGGATTGCAATATTTTAAATTAAAAAGAAAAAAGATTTTACCAAAACGAAAACTTGTAAGTATATTGTTAATAATATTTACTACTGACCAAATCTAGGAATACATTTCAAGTTATCAAGTTAATTTAAAATAATATCCAATTTAGTCGTGATAAGCAAATACATGTTTGTTATTAATTAATTTTTATTTTTACTTTCAGTTCCATCATTTGTAGATTTTGAGTTCAAACCTCAGTGCCCCATTGTCATGTGGATGCCTAAAGTACGGTCCATATGTATGGACTAGTCCCACTAGGCCATAGTATCTCTGTTTGGATGCCTACGTTTATATAGGCAAATTAGGCCCATTTTTTAATGTGCCACAAAATGTAATATCTGATTATTACTTTTTTAAATTTAATTATTTCTCTGCAAAATGTGATATCCCAATTTTTTAATATGTGAAATTATCGAATAATTAAAACTAATTAAGAGAAAAATCGAGCGCTATATATATTATTTGTTTAAGATATTTCACTTAATGACCTTCAAAAAGCTCATATGCATGTTTGTCCTTACTTCTTTAATTGATGTTCTTTTTTTTTTCTTTGATCGGATAATTTACTGTATGAAACTGAAAAATTATATATGTTTATTTATTTATTTACTTACATGTATGTTATATTTTTTGCATTAAACAAATACAATGTAAATATGCATTCAAATTAAAGTGTACATAAATAAAATAAGACAAAACTATTTTTATTAAAAATAAAAACTATCACTAATAACGTATCATTAGACCCCAACTATTCAACTGGTATGTCTATTTTTATATTTTTCTAAAAAGTTGGTGATTGAAGCATACATGCTCAATACTGGAGTAGGTTTAGTTAATTTATTTATTAGTTTAAATCATCATTTCTCTGTGACAGATAGGGTCATATATATTGTTTTATTTAAGTAATGAAATAAACTCTTGGGGTTAGTTGACTAAGTTTTTTTCGTAGAGTATATAAAACCTAATTAGTCATCAATAACTAAACTCAAAAGTTAAATTCCTTTACTAATTTGAAACAATATGCGACCCTATCTATAACAGAGAAATGATGATTTCAACTAAAATAAATAAATTAACTAAACCTACTCCGACATTGAGCCTATATGTTTCATTTACCAATTTTTTTGAAAAATATAAAAATAGACATACCAGTTGTTAGGGTCCTTACTCTTAATTAAAAAAAAAAAATCAAAAGTCACCTACCTTTTACAAGTTATATATGTCTATATATGTTTATTAATTAATATGAGCAATGTTGCCTACTATTTAGTATGCAACAACTCACTGTAGTCATTCGATTTGCATAATCGGACGTGCGATTATGTGCATCAGACGGCTATATATACACATTTTGAATGTAAAGTCTTAAAAAATTGGTGATTTGAAGTTGTGATACATAGAGTCATACTGTTTCATTTAAGTAATGAAATAAACTTTTAGGTTTAGTTGACTAAGTTTTGCACAGAGTATATGCATGGTTGAAAATTTTGATGATTTCGGCAAAATTTCACCGAAATTTTGTTTTTTAGAAGATTTCGATATTAATTTGATGTTCCAAAGCGAATGAAATTTTCTTAATTTCCGTCGAAATTTCTAAAATTTCCATGATATTTCTATTGGAATTTTCATGGCAATTGCTTCATAATCTGGTCAAAATTTCAATAAAAATTTTCTTGAAAATATAGATTGTTAAATTTTAAAAATATGATATATTTTTATAAAATATTAGAGCATAAATTAAATTATAATTATTTATTAATGACATATTTTAACTAATGTCCTATAATTAAGAAAATTGAAATTTGAAAGCAAAATTGAAACAATTAGAAAGAAATGTTAAACAATGATTACAATTCTAAAATAAATAAATAAATAATTTAAAAAAAAAAGATTATTTTAACATAAATTTTCAACAAGTTAAAAAATTATTTGATTAAAAGTTTAGAAGTCACATCAGAAAATCATATAAGATATAATTTATCTCGTAAAATATCTATAATTATAAATTTTCAACTGTCAAAACTCACTTTACTTCATAAAGATTATATGCGTAAAGAAATGGGTACAATGGGAATCTCACAACAAGAAGAATAATCTTTTTCTACAAATTTTCGATAAATGAGAATTGAAGGTGAATATAACACTTATTTAATGGATAATTATGGAATGTTATCAAGTAATAACTCATGGATACATTCTCAAACTCAACCATCATGGGTGAGCAGTTATAAACAAAGTCAATCAACGTCATATCTATATCATGACTATCAACAAAAATAATTACATGAAATATTAAATCCATATGGTTGGCATATTAACAATTACATACAAAATTATCAAGGAGATATGCATTTTAATCAATATTTCTCTCAATATACATTTGGAAATGAGAATGAAGAGAGAGAGAAAATTTTCAACCACCAAGAAAGCCTATGTGGTATTGACTCATATGTAAGTAATTATGTATTTGTAATAACATTTTTGTTATTGTCAATGAGTGCTATAAGTCTCTTAATTGTGATAAATATGATTTATACTCAATATTTTTTCAATTTTTATAGTTAAATTGATAAAGTATGTAATAAATAAACATATCCTGAAGTTTCATTAAAAAAATTCATATTTTTTTATAAATTTCTATCATTTCTTTCGTATTTTTATTGATATCGATATTCTGTCGATATTTCTATATTTTTTTTCGATACCGATATTTTCATCAGAGTATATGGATATGCTTATATTCTTATATATATATATATATATATGTATATATATATATATATATATATGTATGTATAAAATATAGTAAGAAGCATCTAGTTAATTAGAATTTATGTGCTATAATATATATATATATATATATATATATATNAAGAGTTATTTCGCTTGGTGAGGACCAGAAGATAATTGTTTAATGAAATACCAATCCCAATAAAAGTTCTGAGTACGAAAGGACTTCTCTAGGGTAAATAATCAGCACGTACCTATTGATTTCTTTTCAAAAACTTATTTATTTTAGTTTAAAAATAAAAATAAAAAATAAAGAAATTGTATATATCAAAATTCATTTGACAACATTTGCTTTTCAAGAGAACTTAATTCAGAAAAAGAATTGATTTCTTTTCAAAAACTTATTTATTTTAGTTTAAATATTCTTTCAATAGATAGGTGGTCATGTTATTCCTCTAAAGTTGTGCGAAATCAACTTATGAGTTTAACCAAGTTTTGTTTATAGAGTATACTAAGAATATCGATGCATCCAAATTATTTATTAAAAACAAACACAGAGAGAAAAAACTACATTTTAATATCATTTAGAATTGCCAAGTTTCATTTAGAAGCTTTAAAATTAATTTCGACATTTGATACTTCTATTTTTTTTTTAAATTACATTATAGTCTAATACTATCTAAAATTCATATTCCAATTTTCCAAAAAAATGAAAAAAAAAATTGAAAGCCAAATTTTCCAAAAGAAAAATAAATTATGGAGTATTTATATCATTTTAGACAAAATTGAATTAAAATGTAACTTTTTCAAAATAGAAATATCAAATGTCGAAATTAAATTTACATCCTAAACAAAATTTGACAATTCAAGAGGGTGTACTAAAATGTACTTTTCCCCCCAAAAAACAAAAAAAAAGAATAATCTATAATGAAAATATTAATTTATTATAAAATATAATTTTTTTTATTTCTTTTTTTCATTTTAGTATGTTATAATGATTATTTTTGGATTTATATAAAAAGTATGTCCTGGCAAGGACCAGAGGGTTAAGGAAAATACAAATACCAACCAGATGTCACTTTTATATACGAACTAACATAAGGTGATGCTAATGTTGATAAAGGAAATGATAAATTCCTTATTATCCTAGCATGACTTAATGTTGTAGTACCATTTTAAAATAATGTGGATACAATAGTTAATGTTTTAGACTTATATGCATTACCAATTAAAGTAAGGATATTTTAGTTGTACAATCTACCGCTTTAGATTTCTATTTTCGTTTCTAGTTTTTACTATTGATTGTTTACTAAATAGAAAAGAAAATAACGAAAACTTATTTGGTAACTTTTCTTTAATTGCTTGGTAATTGTTTTTCTTTCTTTTTTTCACTTTATTTTATTAATTACTTAACATATTAATATATCTTAGTAATAGATAAGTGAACTCTTAAAATTAATAAATTTAACTAAACATAAGCCAATTAAATATTGATCACACATGACATTTGGTATTTTATGTTTGTAGATTTATTTGGTACGTCTATTATTACTACTTTTCAATAATGTTACATGACAGGATCTGTTCCAAAAATCTCTCCAAAATTTCTGGAGTGGTTCCTCATTGAGAAATTCTATCAGGAAATCGCCTATACAACATTATAACTTTGGAGGAAAATAATAATAATATCTTATACAAGCTACTAATAGAAAGTAAACCATGAAACTTTCGAAAATTATAAAATATATCTATTACGCTCATAAACCTAAGAAACACAATTATTGGAACTTTCAATATAAACTTAATGAAAGGCTTTGATAAATAATAATTTTAGTAGCTACACTCTGTTTGGAATCCTAAATTGCCTACATACTTTTTTTTTAAAAAAAATCATGCTACATGCAGTTCCTAAAAACCTTTTTTGAATCACAAAACTTATATGATCCTCACATGATCAAATGATTATGCTTCGAAGTCATCATTGTAACAAATCAATTTTAATCCTTATAAAACTTGAAACTAGCCTCTCATCAGGTAAGGGTGGGCAAAAACCGAACCAAAATGTTGCTTTTGGTTCGGTTTATGGAACAAAACGGTTTAGGTTGGTTTGATATATAACCAATCCGCTACAAACGGTTTGGTTTGCAGTTTGAATGGTTTTTAGACCAACCCAATCCAAACCGCACCTTAATAAATAATATAGTTATAATTTTTTTTATTAATATATATATTTAATATTTTTTATTATTAATATTATTAATTTGATAGTTTTACTTTTAATTTTAATATATATTTTTTATTTGATTTTTTTGATTTTTGAAAGTCATGCCCCTCTGCCTCGGTGCCTCCCCCCTTTTGCTAAGTTGAGAGAGAGTTTGAGATAATCCTAGGGTAGGCAAAATTCCTTTTCAATTTTTCATCACCTCTGCCCTGCCTCTGTGCCTTGCCTCTGCACCGTCCACCTCCGTCCCTCATCTTCAGAGTCCAGAGTCCGGCGATCCCGTGGCCTTCGCACTCAGTAGCTCGGCCTTCGCACACACAAAAGCACACAGAGACAGAGGTGGACTCCCCGTGTCCGGCGATACTGTGTCCAGCCTTCGCACTTAGTAGCCTGACCTTCACACTCAGGCACAAAAGAATCTCAGCTCCAGACTCACACTCCCCGTGTCCAGCGATCCCGTGCCTTGCCTTCGCACAAAAGCACACGGCTCACAAAAGAATCTCAGGTTTCTTTAAGTTATCTAAAAGTTTTTTTTAAGTTTTGCTATGGGTAATGAGTTAGAATTGTTGCTGGGAATGGTAATATGATTCTGAGTTAGAATTGATGATGTTAGTAGTTTTTAATTTTGTTTTGTTTTGTTGAATTCCAGCCTAGCGAGTCCAAAGCAGATGCCGACATAGAGGCTGTATTGAATGCCTTGAGACTGAGTATGGTGCAAGCCTGAGAAATTTAATATTGTATGGGCAGTCAATTGGAACTTGGAAGTAGACCAACACTGCACTAGGCAGCTAAGTTGCCAAGGCCGAGAGGAGTAGTTCTGCTGTGCTTGGGTTAGTAGTTTTTAATTCATGTTGATGTTGAATGCTGTGCTTGGGTTAGTAGTTTTTAATTCAAGTTGCCAAGACCTACTAACAGCTAAGATTCTGCTGTTGGTAGTTTTTAATTCATGTTGAATGCTGATGATTTTGATTTCAAAATTCATCTTAAATGTGATTTAGTTGCTGCTGTGCTTGGCTGCTTGCTAGTTATTTTGATTTCAATTTTAATATTTATGTTGAATGTGATTCGGTTGCTGGTTATTTTGATTTCAATCTTAATATTCATGTTAAATGTGATTTTGTTGCTGCTATGTGTTTGGTTGCTGCCTGCTAGTTATGTACCTATAATTTATGAAACTGTTTTGTTTGTATAAGTGGTTTAAATAGGTTTAAAATGGAAATTGACCATTTAGATGAGTTTGATGAGGCTGATAGAGTTTTTTGACGGTCATTCATCCCCTGAAGTAGAATTAGTATATGAAGCCTCAGAACAAGTAGATAAACCTGATTCTATAACCAACAAGAGAAAACCTTTAAGGCCCAAATCTGATGTTTGGAATCATAATGTGAAAATTCAAAATACTGATAGGTGCAAATGTAAATATTGTTGTCGAGATTATAAATGGGATTTCATGAGACTTGGGACTAGTACTTTGCGCAATCATTTGGTTAACCAGTGCAAGAAGTACCCTTATAGGTTGAAAGATAAACAACAAAAATTGCTTTCCTTTGAGTCTAAGGTTAGTGAGAGTGGTACTAACAATTTAGTATCCTGGACATTTAGTAAAGAAGCATGTAGGGCTGCATGTGCTGAAATGGTTGTTGTTGATGAGTTGGCATTCAGTCATATTGAGGGACAAAGGTTTAGAAAGTATTCTAGAACTTTGAACCCGCAGTTTGATCCACCATCCCGTAGAACAGTTTATAGGGATATGTTTCAATTATTTTTGGATGAGAAAAAGTCTTTGAAGAGATTGTTGTCTTTGAATATGAAAGAGTTTGCCTTACTACAGATATTTGGATTTCCATTCAAAACAACTACATGTCCCTCACTGCTCATTTTATTGATGATAATTGGAACCTACATAAAAGAATCTTAAATTTGTGTGTGGTTGAAAATCATAAAGGTGAGACAATTGGAAAAGTGATTGGAGATTGTTTGCTTGAATGGGGTATTGAGAGGGTTTTTATCATAACGGTTGATAACGCTTCTTCAAATTATTTGACTCTTAAATATTTGAAAAGAAAATTGCAACATTGGAAAAGAGCTGTTTTGAATTGTGAATTTATGCATGTGCGTTGTACTGCACATAATGTGAATTTGGTTGTGAACTTTGGATTGAAAGAGATAAATGACAACATTGCTGGAATCCGTAATGTTGTTAGATATATTAGATCATCACCTTCGAGGTCAAACACTTTTAAATTGTGTGTAGAAAAAGAGAAGATCAAGTGTAAAGGTTATTTGGTCTTAGATGTGCCTACTAGGTGGAATTCCACATATTTAATGCTAAAAACTGCTTTAAAGTTTAGAAAAGCATTTGATAGGATGGAAAATGATGATCGAAACTATAAAGAATACTTTGATGGTGGTGATGAAAATGAAAGGTGGAGAATGGGACCACCTAGCAGTTTGGATTGGGAAATTGCTGAAGTTTTTGTGAAGTTTCTTGGTATTTTTTATAATGTTACATTGAAAGTAAGTGCTTCTTTATCTGTTACCTCTTATATGTGTTTTCACTCATTCAGTTTAATGTACAATAATCTTGTTGATTTGAGTATATGTGATAACAAAATGATGAGAGATATGGCAGGTAAAATGTTGGAAAAATTTAATAAATATTGGGGTTCACTTGGAAATGGCAACAAGTTGATAATTATTGAAGTTGTGCTTGATCCAAGGTATAAGCTGGATTATGTCTCTTATTTATTATCGGATGGTTATGAAAATGAAGAGGTTGAAAAGTTGACTAAAGATGTGAAAGACACTTTTGTTCGTCTTTATGAGTTCTACAAAAATGATGAATGTGAGAAAGAGAGGGAAAAAGAGATGAATACCAATGATAACCAGCCGGCCAAGCTTGATGCAATGGCAAATGGGAGTAAAACTTTGGATGGTGATAACATGGAGGATATTGATGATTGGTTGCATTTAAAGAGATCAAAATATCTAAAGATGAAAATGGGCCTTAATACTACAGATTCAAAGAATGAGCTTGAAAGATATTTATCAGATCCATGTGAGAGTACAAAAAATTTAAAGTTTGATATATAAGGTTGGTGGAAAAACAGCAACACAAAGTATCCAGTATTATCTAAAATTGCAAAAGATTTGTTTGCTATTCAGGTTTCTACCGTGGCTTCTGAATCTTCAATTAGCACGGGAGATCATGTACTTGATGCATTTAGAAGTTCATTGAGCCCAAAAATGGTTGAAGTTTTAATTTGCTCTCAAAATTGGATGTGCTCTAAACCTATGGAAGTAGATCATAGAGTAGAAATGCCAGTGGAAGATGTAAAATACTATGACAGTATTGAATGTGGTAATTGGTAACTATATTTATAAAATTATAATTGTTTTTTTGCTTTAATTTAAATATTATGTATTTCTAATATTTTGTGTTTGATCAATGTAGGGATCTCTCTCCCATCATTGTCAGCTTCTTAACTTAGTGATGTATTTTGATCAATGTTTGAATTGTGAAATGTAATACTTTGTTTGGGATGTTTGGGATATTTTATGTTTTTTTTTTTTTTTTTATGTTTGAGATGTTTACAATTTTTATTTTGAATTGTAATACTTTGTTTGGGATGTTTGATGAATTTTATGTTTTTCTTCTTATGTTTGATATGTTTATAATTTTTATTTTAGACTATAAAATTAAATGTCACAGTTCAAACCGCTAAACCAAACTGCATCAAACCGTTCTTGAACGGTTTGGTTTGGTTTGAATGGTTCCAACGGTTTGGTTTGGTTTGTCATTAAACTAAACCGCAAACTACTGTTTAGTCTGAATTGTTATAAAAAACCGAACCAAACCAGACCGCACCCACTCCTACTACGTACAATCAAAAAATATATATATATATATATATAATTGAGTTGAATATGAATAAACAAATTTTAATATTAATACGATATGATACAACACGAAGATGATACGACGAGTGACAGATCTAAAGGAAGCCAATTAAATTCCTTTCGAAGTATATGAATGACCATATATATATATATATATATATATGCACACACGACTTTTATAACTTGTAAAATAAAAGGTTAATGTGTAAGGATGGATATCCATTATTAATTATTGAACTTAGTAAGGTTTGTTTATGTATACTTAACATTCTTAATTAATTGAAGGCTCAACATTGGACATACTTTGAGGGGGCAATGCTTCAATTTAAAGTTTAAACTTGAACTCATATAAACTCCAAATACAACTTCAAACTTGAACCCTTAAACCAAACCAAGAGATGTGATAAAATAGAATCCTACTCACATGTTTATTCTTTGATTTCCATGAAAAGTTAATAATTTTGGCAAGGACTACAGGGTAATTAAATTCATTAATGAAAAAAAAAAAACAAGTCCAACCAAAGATGTGATTATGAATGGGACATAGTGTGCTTAACTAATTGCATACCTCTTTCCATACAACAACACAGTCCAACACAGCATTTTCAACCAGTGCCTCTGCAAGTCTTATGATTTTAAGATGATACTCACAGGCAAGAGCTGCTAATGCATAACGCAGCTCCAAGCTCAAAAAGCCGAGTCGCTTATTTCATCTGCAAAGCTCACCCAATTTGGACAAGACTCCAATGCTGCGTTTGACAAGATTAGAGAAGAGAGGATACCCATGATAACCCACCTTTATTCATTACAATGAAAACAATTTAGAAGATTTTGAAGTTCAAATTGAAAAATATCAAACTAAAGTGTTATTGTATAAGAACCTGAAGGTGAGGAACCGAAAGAAAAAGCAAAAGCTATGAACCATATGGCAAAGATCAAAGATTGAACAATACAAAATGCATGATCAGTACCAGGAAAAACTTACCTTGCTTTAAAATGCCCTGCCAATCAAAATCTTTCATTCTCTCCTCGGTCTGATTTGTGAAACGCTCCAGTACTTGAGGCAATCTAGTGGATTTGATATCTCAGTGCATCCTTTAGCAGGTGATGTTATCAGAGACAAAAGAAACAGAACAGAAATACAGAGGGTAAAAAAATAGGTGACCTCTGTACTTTCCACTGAAGTGAACTTGTGCGTAAAATACTTAGACTTAACTTGGAGGAACATAGTATGTGTATGATACAATATCCCAAGCATTATCTAATGACTCGGGCTTGATACATCAAGCATTTTAGCTTTTGCATCAACATCAGTTGGTTTTTCTGATACTTACTTCAGCCACCATATTTGTCTAACTTTTTTACCATACTGTTGCTCTGATGCTTTATGGACTCTCCTTCATCATTAATACCATATTAATACAAAAGGAATAGCAAAAGCTTCTCAGATCCTTATAGCTTGATCGAAAAAAATTGTACATACATACTGACAAGCTATAATAACCAAAAAGAATTATGTCATTGCACCATTATTAAGTACAGCTCTAACAAGTATGTTCCATGTTATCGCAGTCGGAATAATTCCTTGATCTAAAGCGTCATTCAAATACTCAATGGCATCTGACATTCTACTGCAGGAGCAAAGCCCCTTGAGAGTAATATTATATGAAATGATGTCTGGCTGTAGCCCCTTTTTTAAAATGAGGGTCCATATCACAGATGCCATATCATAGTCTCTGACCTTGAAAAAGCCCTCCATCAGGGTGTTATAAGACACAAGATTTGGAACACAGTTAAATTCCCTCATCTGAAAATAGAGCTGCAAAGCAGCTTCCACTTTGCCTGCAGAGCAAAGCCCATGCATCATAATGTTGTGCATAGTCACATCAGGATTAAAACCATTGTCAAGTACTTGCTGCCACAAGTTGAGGGCCATGTCAATTTTCTTGCTTTGACAAAGGCCACCTATAAGTAAGCTATAAGTGATCATGTCTGGCCTCCAACCCTTCTCCAGCATTTCTCTCACAAAATTATATGCATCACTGTATCTTTCTACTTTGCATAAACCATTTATGAGAATATTGTAGGAGATAACTGTAGGAGAGCAATCCTTGGTGCTCATTTCCTTAAAAAAGTGGATTGCTGCTTCAAGTTTGGAAGCTTGGATAAAACCATGAATCAGTGAATTGCAAATATGAGAATTCAGTCCATGGCCATGCTTTTCCATTTGATCAACTACACTGGATGCTTCATCCAATCTCCCTTCTTTGCATAACCCATTGATCATTGAAGAATATGCATAGATATCCACATTAGATCCTTTATGTTCTGCCTCTTTTAATATGCATATAGCCTTATTCAGGTACCCATTCTTGCAAAGTCCATGAATTAGTACTCCATAAGTTGTGGAATCTGCAGAAAATCCCTTCTCAAACAAGTGTTCCCAAATAGAATTAGCTTCATCCACCTTTCCACTTTGACACAGCCCTTTGAATAATATGTTATAACTTACAACATTTCGGCAATCAGCCTTCCCCATCACCTCCCACAACGCCAAGGCCTCCCTGACCTTTCCTGCTATACAATATCCACCAAGCATTGCATTATATGTAACGACATCAGGTATTACCCCACTCTCAATCATCTCTTTATATACTCTCTCAGCCCGGTCAACATTACCCGATTCGGACAACCCATGAATCAAAGAACTATAAGTATATAAATCCCGATCTCTCTCATTCCTCTTCATCCTATTCCATATTTCAAAGCTTTCATTAAACTTTCCACATTTGCAGAAACCATTAATCATAACATTATAACTCACAACATTTGGATATGCCAAAGAATCTTTTACCAACCTTTCCCAAATCTCATTAGCCTTCTCAAAATCCCCTTTCCTAAAATACCCGTGAATCAAAATATTATAACACATCACATCAGGTGTAACCCCTCTTTCATGCATTTCATCGAACAACTCCAAAGCATCCACCAAGTTCCCAGTTTTACCAAACGCAACTATCAAAGTACTATAACTAAACACATCAGGCTCTAAACCCATTTCCCACAACGAATTCAACAACATCCTGGCTTTACCAAACTGCTTTTTCTTGCACAAAATCTTGATCAGAACATTATACGTTTGCAAATTCGGAGACACACCCACCGTTTCAAAATAGGCGAAAAACGCCACGGCTCGGTCCCACTGATTCGATTCAACAAATGCATTGAGCAAAGAATTATACGATCTTATACCAGGACTACAGCCAAAAATCTCGTCCATTCGTTGAAACACATCGAGAGCTTGATCAGGCATCGAGTTCTTCGCATAGGCCTTGATAACCGTCAACGCAACATCTTCAGGACACTTGCAATCCTGGGAGCGAATCAGATCGACGACCCGACCCACGTGGAATACGAGCTTCGGGTTGACGACGACCAGTCGTCTGAGGATATGGTGGAAAACGTCGGGTGAATGGGTGTAGCCCGGATGGCGAGTGGCGGAGTCGAAGAGAGAAAGCGCTGAGTAAGCAGTCTTCTGGGCTTTGAGGAGCTTCAGAAGTCGCTTTGCAGAAAGAGATTTGGGGAAGTCGACCATGGCATAGACGTTCTTCGGCTCATTGTTACCGCATGTTCTAGTAACGCTCCGGCAACGCAGAGAAAGTTGTGTTCTTCTGAATTTTAGAAAATGATTTAAAACTGGGATCGAAGCCACGTGTATATATATATTTTGGGAAAATTATATATCTGTTTGTATTTTCCAAAAGTTACAGAAAATTCATACTTTTTATTTTTATTTTTTGCAAATTTACTATAATTTTTATTCTTTTGGTCAACGGTCGGTGAATATAATTAAAAATATCAGTCGATGAAAATATTAAATGTAAAAAATAAAAATAAATATCAATTTCTATAAAAATTTATAAAAA
>QANX01006947.1:0-34820 GCA_003254975.1 Ochetophila trinervis
AGTTAATTTTTTTAATTTTTAAACTTTTTGTTAGTTATTTTGGAAGTTAATTTAATGTGAAATAAATGGTAAATTAAAAATTTTAAATGCAACTTTTTAAAATTAAAGACTCGATATGCAACTTAACTAAAATACAGAATACTGCAATTAATCAATTTTGATATCTTTAGTTTAAAACCTTTGACCGATTGCCTTACTTTTCGATTTTGGTTTGGTGGATTTCTTTCCTTTTGCTCCTTGTTGTGTTGGAGGCATTTTATTGTTTTGTTAATAATTTTGTGCCTTTGCTGGACGGAGATGTTACTTACCTTTGAAGCCAAAAAAAAAGGAAAAAGGAGGTTAATTCTCATATATTTTATGTAAGGTAATTAATAAAAGGTACGTAATTTAATTTTTATTGTCAATATTATTTTATAGATAATATTATTGTATACTGGTATAGAAATAAAAGGTTAAGAACTTCAACTCCATATATAGATAAGGTTGAAGTTCAGAAATTAATACTAATTAGTTTTATTATTATTATTATTATTATTATAAATTGGGATATGGAAGATTTTATCCAAGCTAAAATTTGAACATTTGATCAAGTGTATTCTCAATAGTTATATCACTAAACCGAGCCTACAAGTACTAATGTTAATTAGTTAACAAACTTTTTTTAATAACTAGAGTTAACAAAGACTTGAATTTTATATGTTGGTCAAGATCTATAGAAGTATAAAATTAATAAAGCCATAGAGAAAGAAATGAAATCTCCAGAATATTTAATATGTATTCACTCAATTGGATAAATTTATTTTGATAACTGAGTTAACAAAGACTTTATTTTTATATATTGGTCAAGATCTATAGAAGAATAAAATTAATAAAGCCGCAATGAATGAAATGAATTCTCGATAATATTTATTAATGTATCACCCAATTGGATAAAGTTATTTTGATAACTGAGTTAACAAAAGACTTACATTCTATATATTGGTCAAGATCTATAGAAGTATATATAAAATTAATAAAGCCACAATGAATGAAAGGAATTCTGCAGAATTTAATCATGTATTCATCCAATTGGATAAAGTTACTCTTTCTAACGACCACCCAAAACTCAAAAGGTTACATAATTCGCGGGTTTGAGACTTCCAGGGACAAACTAGATTTATTGGTTGATATTGTTCCATAAGTTTGAATCTCTATACTCTCAATATCAATAATAATAATAATAAACTAGTTATATATATTTTCATTACGTTGGAAATAATTTTTTCATACTTAGAAAACTATAAAAGAAAACAAAAGAAAAAAAAAANAAAAAAAAAATGTAATCATTTTAGTATAAGAATTAAGACCTTAATCCCTTGAGATGTAATCCAAGCGAACATATTGACCTCCACATGCAGTCGACACTAATTTAGATATCACTCATTCATATATTTTTTTATTAATATGGTTATAATTATTACTACTAACTAGTGTAGCAATTTAAAAAAGTTAAATCTTATTAAGTTTGTTGCCTAAAGTCATGACACGCAGCGTTGTGGAAAAAATTAGATAGATTAATTTATTATTACTATAACGGAATATCTCTGTCCTCCGTTGCTATAAATAGAGCTGGCAAGGCCCTCACTTTTGGAGACGAAGTAAAGAGAGAGACACAAAGATGGCTCTTCGATTCGGATATTGGATCCTCTTCTTCTATCTTGTACTGGTAAATTCCGTCTTTAAATATTATTTTATTTTTCTTCATAAAATCTGCAAAGGTTATTATTCAAATGTATACATATTTTATCTTATCCATATATTCTCACTTTATATTAGAAACCATACTAAACATAACATGTAATAAAATCTAAAGCTTGTCACTTTTTTTATATTGAAGGTGGAAATTTTTAATTTTAAATCATCTTTGGAAAAAACAGTAGTTTTTACCAATAAACTGTTTTGCCAAACATTTAAAACTTGTCATGGCCAACTAAATTTTTAAATTTAAGTTATTAATTAAGATGTCATATTTAGAATTTATCATATCAATGCGATTCTATTATAAAGTGAGAACATGTTTTTTAACATATTAAAATTCTATATATAAATAATCTATTTTGAAAAATTACAGTATATTTCTTATCATAATTTATTTTTATTCTAGTTTAGCACTTTATTTTTTATTTTATTTTATTTTTATGCATAAATGCATTTCTATTTTAGAAATTTAGAACATATCCTCTTTCCCATTTTATTTTTGTCCCAATTTAATCTCATATGCTAATCAATCTTTACATTTTTCTCAAAATGACATCTTTAACATTTGCTCTTATGCATGTTAGTTATTATATATTATTTTTATATGTACTTGTAAATCAGTTAGCTAATATTGAATAGTTATATTATTAGTTTTGACATGTTGGAAAAATAATTCTCATTTTATGGTGGCCACATATGGGCGTGATATTATTGCTAGAGGTTTCTACTTTGTCCAACCAAGGTTTAAGTTTTAAATGATTAATTTGACGTGGGACTCTCTTGACACGTAATAGATTTTCACTTTATGTTAAGAACAATATATCATCAATGTTAATATTATTAACTAATATATATATTTATAAAAGAAAATTATGCCATGCAAACATTCAGATATTCGAATTGTTGCTCAAAATGTTTTTAATGATAGCCTTTTACTAAATTATCACTAACACAAACTTTAAGTGATAATCTAGGCATCTAGATACATGGATCTCAGAATCTTCATACATACATATATACATATATATATATGTGTGTGTGTGAGTTTTTATATTTTCTCCTGAAAAAACCAAACCCAAAAGAAAATTTAAAAACAATAATATTGCTAGAGAGTATATTTTCTAATTTTTTTTATTATATTATGTGGCAGATAATATAGCAGTATTTAATTTATTTATTTATCTATTTAAAAATTTACCTATTTATATGTAATCTGTATAAATATGCTAGTATCTTAACATTTGTTATTTGATAAATAAGTTTAGAAAATATTTTATTATTTATTGTATTATTGATATATATATTTATACGAGAACATCTATGGTGAGAATATATATATATATATATATATATATATATATGTGTATTGGTATTGGTGTAAAGGCTTAATCCTTATTAATTATCATATTACCATGTCTCCGAAGAAAACAAAATTATTTATATATAAAAAAATATTTGGGGTTTTTTTCTAGTACAACATAAAAATTTGAAATCATTGTTTGAGAAAATTGGGTTATCCCACAGGGGACCTTTCTTAATGTTTTTAAACTTGAATTTCGCGTCGCCAAAGAGTCCTTTTTCATAGAATCAATTATTCATCTTATAAATTGGGGAATGTGAATTTTGTATGCTGAGAGGATTAAATATCTGATTTAGAAGCGATGATAAAAATATTGGTATTAACATAAATATTCAAAGTTAAAATTATAAAAATATCAATAAAATATCAATAAAAATGATAAAAATTTGTACAAAAATAATTTTTTTTAAAGAATATTCAAGATATATTTATTTATTACATGCTTGTCAACCTAATTCTAAAAATTAGAAAAACATTGAATATAAATCATATTTCTTATAATAAATTTTATTATTAAGTAATAAAGTATTTATTAATTAGAATAATAATGTAAGTATGTAATTACGTAAATATGATTCAAAACCGCATATAATTTATTGATGGTTGAAAATTTTCACTCTGTTCCCAATTCTCATCTCCGACAGTGTATTGAGAAAAAACAAATTTATTTGATAGTTTTGTATGTTATTGTTAGTATGTCAACTATATGGATTTAATATTGCATTGATTGTCATTGTTGATAGTTATGATATAAATATAATATTGGTTGATTATGTATATAATGTTGTTCTCTAATGGTTGAACTTGAGACTGTATCAATAAATTACTACTTAATGAGATTCTACTTTATTTTAATTTCTAACTTATTTTTATATTTTTATTAATTAATTACATATATCTATACTTGTAATATTGGTATTAATATTATTAAATTACGGACATTTATTTATTTTTATACTCTATTATTATTACTATTATTTTTATTATTATTATTATTATTATTATTATTATTTTCTTCCATTTAGAAAATAATAGTTTTGTGTTATGTTATCTATTTTTAAATTTCATCAAAATTAAAGTTCATTCTCTATATGATAAACAAATTTCTAGAAATATTTTTTAAATAAATAGATAGGTAAATAAGTTATGTTTTATCTAGCACATATTAAGAATATTTATAAGTTTAAAAATAAAATAAGATAAAATAAAAAGATGCTCATGTTGTATGCAAGAATTTCGTGTATCATTTTATATGTTTTTTGAAATAAGTAATTAAATATAATATTTTTTATATTTTATAAAAATCCTCAATTTTTTTAAAATTATATAAAAATTAATAAAAAATGAATATTTCTATAATTTCTATAGAAATTTCCGTGGATATTTTAGAAATTTCTATGAAAATTATGATAATTTTAACTAAAACAATTAACAAAATAATTCTGATGGAAATATCAAAAAAAAAATATATCAAAAATTTCAATAGAAATTATGAAAATTTTGCGTCAATATTTTTAGAAGGCTAATATCCTATATATGCTTCAAAACACTGAAATTTACTTTGCCGAAAATGTCAAATTTTGCGTCATTGCCTAGAGGTGTACTCTCATCATTGTCTTCTTTAATTTCTCTAATTTTGTAACATAAGTGATATTAATATCATGTAATCATATAAATTTATAGTGTATTCAATCTATATATATAGAGAGAGGGGTGAACTAATAAATAGAAAGACATACTTGTGAGGAGCAATTTAATTTTTTATTTTTTTCTTTGTCTCGCAAGTAAATTGTTGAGTTTTGAGTGTATGTACATGGTAAATTGCAGTGTGGTCATACTAATGGAGTGAGGGATGTAGTTAATAAACCCAATCCCTACATAACTGGATATATCAACGCCAAAGAGATGAATCAGCAGCCTTACAAAACTGGGTATGGAGATTCCCAAGAGATGAAGCAGCCATACATAACTGGCTATATTAATAATGCAGACCACAAAGAGACGAAGGAGACTTACATAACTAGCTATATTGCAGATGACAAAGAGATAAACATGCCTTATATAACTGGATACATTGGAGATGACAAAGATACCAAGAGACCTAATTACATAACTCGAAATGGAGGTGACAAAAACACTGAGCGGCCTGATTACATAACTCAGTACGGAGATGACAAAGAGATGAAGCAGCCATACATAACTGGCTATATTAATAATGCAGGCCACAAAGAGACGAAGGAGACTTATATAACTAGCTATATTGCAGACGACAAAGAGATAAACCAGCCTTATATAACTGGATACATTGGAGATGACAAAGATACCAAGAGGCCTAATTACATAACTCGGAATGGAGGTGACAAAAATACTGAGCGGCCTGGTTACATAACTCAGTATGGAAATGACAAAGAGATAAATCAACCTCTTGGAACTAAAAATGAAAAAGGCGAAAAGTCTAAGACCAAGTGTAATAATCATATGCATGCTCATTCACAAAATGGAGTCCAACCAGAAGAGTCCGTGATGAGACATGTTCATAGTCATTTGAAAACACAATTTTGGATGTCTAATGATAATAAGGATCGCACTGAAGCATTCAAGATTGGGTTTTTCACTCCGGATGATCTGTATGTTAAGAAGATTATGCCTCTCCACTTCACCATCCAACACCATTCTCGCTTCTTGCCTAGACAATCAGCTAATTCCATTCCCTTCTCAAAGTCGCAACTCCCACAAGTTCTCCAACTCTTTTCGATCCTACCAGATTCTCCTGAAGCCAGAGACATAGAACAAACACTCATAGATTGCAGTCTCAGACCAATCACTGGGGAGATCAAGTTGTGTGCCACTTCCCTAGAGTCCATGGTTGATTTTGTTCGCGAAATCATCGGCTCTGGCATCGAGTTCCATCTCCTATCAACCACTCACCCCACCATGTCAGAAGCCTTTACTCAGAACTACACCGTCTTGGAAGTTCCAAAAGAAGTTGCAGCTTCCAAAATGGTGTTTTGCCACCCTATGCCTTATCCGTATGCAGTTTTCTTCTGTCACTACTTTGGGACAGAGACCAAGGTTTTGAAGGTTTCATTAGGCAATGAAAATGGAGGCAAAGTAGAAGCTATCGCTGTTTGCCATATGGACACGTCTGACTGGGACCCCAAACACATGTTGTTCAGACTTCTCAGAACCAAGCCCGGTGTCAACTCTCCGGTGTGTCATTTCCTCCCTGCAAATCATCTGGTTTGGACTCCATCGACAAATACAGTCACAATCTAATTGGTAGGATGTTCTCTAGCATGAATGTACTTTGTGTCTAATAAAGGTCTATCATCAAGACCTAGTGTAGACATCTTTTATGTTTCCAACTGTCAAGCTTCTTTTCTTGTTTGTTTATGTTTTTTGTGGGTGCCAAGCTCCTTGGAATGTAAATCACATATGCGTGGGTTGTAGTATATGTGCACTTGATATTTTAAACATGGCACTTTTTGTTTCACAAGTGTTCCTGTATATGTTGGTTTCAATCCCCGAAAATAAGAAATAAGAAATTGTATTTCTACATTCAAAAACATGATAAAAGTACCAATAATGTGTGATTATATGCCATCAATTATTATAACTAGACCAAAAAAAAGAAAGGATAACCTTCTGTGTTGGAAGATTACTTTATCATGAAATTGCATGCTAGAAAAGACGTACTTAATTTCCTAGGATGTCTCACTTGCACAAATTTTTTTTCATACAAGTTTAAAATAATGTACAACTTCATTTCAATTCTAGTGCAAATAGAACTACGCCTAATAATATATGCAAAACCTTGTTAAATAACACAGGCTGAGTTTTGGAGCATAGTATAGGCCTAATCGAATAATAGTTTTAAAATATAAATTCAAGTTCTACAAAGTTGTCCAAATTCAGATTCCATTTAGATACCAAAATTGAGGCAAATCGTAACAAAACTTATGCTTGGTCATTGTTTGGACTATATATTAATTTTTTTAAAGAAAATTAATATTTATTTTAAGCTTGATTTTGAAAAATAACAGTTGTCCCATATTGTTTGGAAAAGAGTATGCTTTGGATTTTCACAAGTATGAATGAGTAGTATTAAAATTGGAATTGAGAAAGTCCCACATCGGAAGCAGAACAAGCATCCTGAAAGCTCTTCACTTATAAATTGAAGTTTCTTCAATTTTGTCAAGGACTCGCACATCTACACACACCAGAAACATAGACTACTTAGTTTATTCTCGTTAGAATTTACTTTGAGTAGTCAAGTGTTTTAGTTGAAAATTTTAATTAAAAGTCCTTTGATCTGAAAGGCATTTGTAACCCCTTTAATTATTTTGTTCTCAGTAATTAATATAATCGTTTGATTTAAGTCTGATATTAATTGGCACACACTTTATTTTTCTTTGGACTGTCATAGGTTCGAAGTGACACACTCGCACACTTGAGACAACTGATTGTTGTGTTTTACACCAACATATCTTTTGGCACGCTCGGTGGGAATTCTTTTTTTTTTTTACTGAGGAAATGGTGCAGACTCGTTGCAAGAATCAGAAATCCGACAACCATGGCTGCATTAGCAGCCGAAATGTGTCAGATGAGAATGGAATGGAAAGGGAAGCTGGCAAGACTCTGGATACGACAGAGATGTCTACCCATGATTCGATCCGCGAGTTGCCCTGGAAGATGGAAGCATACCAAGAGACCCATAGCAAATGTTGCAAGGAATCTTGGAATTGCTGCACCAGCAGGTGCAGAAAACCCAAGCTGAGTTGAATGACACAAGGCCGACTAACGGCCAGGAAGAACAACAGGTGCAGGCCTTTTAGGCCGTACCTAATGGCAACACACCACAGATTAAGGCATCGGCCTTTCAGGCTGGGTCCAGTGGAAACGATGTATGGTTTATGGCTGAACAGAAAGTCCAACCTTATATTCCCCCACCGGCAAGGAACAATGATCCTGCCGGGGGGCATGCTGATAACCAAAGCCAGACCATGAAGGATGGTCGGGAAGAACACTTGGAGGGAGAGTGAATGTTCTGACATAAGCTTTTTAGACTGTACCCAACGTACATGGAGAGAGAGTGGATGTTTTGACATATGGAAACTTGCCAGTTCGGAACCAGATTCATAGCGGGGGGCATGCGGAGCATTTTGGATAGAACTACAGGAATGGACACTGTGATGCCCATGCCTATCAAGCAGACTTCCACGCTCCAGCGCGGAGGAATGGACCGAACTGGATGAACCACGACCAAGGCATAGAACGGGAAGCTGTTGAGACCATCATCCAAGAGATGATGGGTCCTGCATTTTGAAGAACTAGATGTTCGTCTTATAGGAGGTCGTACCCCGACGCTTTCGACCGGATCGAATTTTCTAGGGGATTCAGGTTTTCTGACTTTACCCTATTTTCTAGCGAGGAAAGACAATCCACCGTGGAGCACATAGGTCGTTTCACTATCCAATGCGGAGAAGCAGCGGCCAATGATTTCCTAAAGCTACGACTATTTGCTAATTCTTTGACAGGTCTAGCTTTCACTTGGTACATTAACTTGTAGCCAAACTCGATCCATAGCTAGCAAGAATTGGAGCAGAAGTTCCATGAGCAGTTCTACAAGATTGAGCCGGAGATTTCCATGACTGACTTATCGCGCCTGCGACAAATGGATAGAGAGTCGGTGCAGTTATTTATCACCCGATTCAAGAAGGTGTGGATCAGATGTCACCTGGTCATACTGGAAAGGGTGTTCGTCAAGCTAGCACAAGGCGGACTGAGCTACAAGCTTCGAAAGAAGTTTGAGGGGACGAAATTCCATGACTTGTTCTAGTTGGTCTCTTTGGCCACTCGATATGAAGGAATTTTGATAGAGGAGTACCATAGGAAGTACTCGTCTAAAGGGTCATACTACAAGGACCCGAATACTGAAATTCACGTCGTGGAAGCTGACGATCAAGAAAATGTCGAAGGAGCAGCTGAAATTAACGCTGCAGAAATGGTGGCCACCCGTCCGTACGTTTGTAAAGCTTTGGTTATACCGGCAAATAACCAGAGAGCTTTCCAACTAGTCATGGACATGAAGAAGAGTCAGGCCGAACCAGAGAATGTCTACATTTTTGACATCTCCAAAGTTAATCAAATTTTTGACTACCTGCTGGCCGACAAGGTAATTAAATTACCTGATGGCCATATCCTGCCAACAACTGAAGATATGAAGAAGAAGCCATACTGCAAATGGCATGGTACGTGGTCGCATCAGACTATCAACTGCGTGATCTTCAGAAATGCTATCCACGCGATGATTGACAAACAAGCGTTAAAGTTTCCAGAAAAAGGAAAAGAGATAACAACCATTTCCCATCGGCTAAAGCGAACATGGTTTCAGCCAATATTTCAGACTTGACAAAACCAAGAGTTAGGGTGGACCTGCGACAAACATCATCTGGAAGATTTTGGAAGAGAGATGTCAAGCTTAGAAGAGAGTATTTGGCCAAAAAGGCCGAATCTCTTTCTAAGATTTTTTGTACTTGGTGTAAACATGAGGTTGAAGATAGAGGGACGAGGTGTCTGACAAGGAGTGAAAACCTCAACATGTCGAAACCACTACTAGAAAGCCACAGGCAAAAATCTATTTTCCAACGTCTAGGACCAAAGTTGCAAGATAGACAAGTGAAGCTGAACAATCGACATCATGGGGAGCAAGGTGAGCCAAAGCTCCAAGTCACTTTTTCTAGAAACCATCCAACAAGATTGGTTTCTCAGAAGATCAAGGAGGCAAAGACTTTTAAGCCACATGCTATAGAGGTAGATCATTTGTATTGTGCAGGATATAAGCCCTATCATCTGCTTAACAAAACCCAGAAGAGGTGGATGCAGTGCCCAAATGCTAAAAGTTGGATAACAGGTCGATAGGATAAGCAAAAATATGGTATCATACCAAATAAGTTGGAGTCATGTCTCGATGACCTGGATGGAAGACATGAGATCGCAGCTCTATCCAAGAAAGTCAGCATCTTATCTGGAGCTCTAAGGAGGAAGAAACTCGTAAAAAGATGGATCCAAAATCAAAGTGCAGAACTTCAGTCGTGCTTGAAGAACATGGACAACTGTCCTGTAGAAGAAGACATAGTTGTTTCTTCAGCTGTCAAGGCATCAACGATCAAATTTGGAACTATGGATGAGGTGATGGTTAAAGCAGTTGTCATTTTACCTTTGTCATTTGGATCCCAGTTTTCAGCTGGCATGATAGAATCAGAATGTCGTCCAGCACTTCCAGATCTGATGTCAGATCGGATGCTGGACGATAATACTTAGGGGGGGGGGGGGGGGGGGNGGGGGGCAATGCCCTGCAAATGTAACATCAACAAGTCAGAAAAAAAAATTAGACCAAAAATCTACACGGCAATTTGTTGCAATTTTAGCTAGCCAATTCAGGCCGCTTTCAAGGCCGTATCAATGAACTCGGCTAAGGGACAAAATCCACAACCAACTTGGTCGAATAAATGTAATATATAGGTATAATGGGAAGTAAGAAGACCGTTAGTTCACTAACCGTTAAAAGACTACTGCGTCAGGACAATCCAATACAGGTTAAATCCATCGTCTTCAAGAAATCAGTTTGATGCATTTGAATTGTTATCACAGTGGAAGATGCTAGAGTAATAAAATAATCGACATTAACAAATATGTTTTAGGAAATTTTCATGCCATCAGGAAATGATGAAATATGCTAAGAGGTGCTTGAACAAATCGGATACATCAAGTAGATAGCGGAGACTAGCCTGTCAATAATGCAATGTCCATAAATATTCAGAAGTCCATGTTGGAATCAAAAAGAGCAAGCCAAACACTAGGACAATACCAATGGCAATAGCTTTGGTGAGAATAGTCATTCTCACCTACAATAAAGAAAAAAAAAATATCCTGCACCTCCAGCCCGTACTCGGACCCACGCAAGCCCAGCCTGCGTCTCCAGCCCGTTTGAGCATCCAGATCCAGCCTGCATCAAGTCCAAGGCCTACGTCTGATTCGCGCGCCCATGGCTTCCAAGCCTTTGGTCCAGCCTCCAAGCCCGAGCCCAGGTCTAGCCATTCAAGCCTCCAGCCCGTGTATCCAGTTGAGCCTCCAGCCTGTGTCCATTTCTAAGCTCCAAGCCCGAATCAAGCCTGCTCTCCAGCTCGCGTCAACCCTTGGTCAAGCCCAGCTCATCCAAATCCAGCCTGCGTCAAGTCGAAGGCCCACGTTTGATCCGCGCGCCCATGGCGTCCAAGCCCGCGATCAAAGCCAAGTCCAGCTTGCATCCAAGTCCGCCTCCAAGCCCATCCAAGCTGCATGTCCAAGTCCAGCCGCTCCAAGCCCGCGCCCAGGTCCAGCCGCTCCAATCCACGCATCCAAGCCCGTGTATCCAGCTGAGCCTCTAGCTCGTGTCCTGCCTGCATCTCCAAGCCTGCGTCACAGCCCATACGCTCCCACTCTCCAAGCCCGCGCCTGTAGATCTTCTTCCCTGCACGTCCACACCAGCTCTCAAGCACCTTTTTTCACGTTAATGGCTGCTTGTTTTGTTTTTTTTTCTCCAGCACCGGCACCCGCAGGTTATTCAAATGGGGTTTGAGTAGTTTATAAGGTTTATTTGGCTGCATGTATGTATATAACCGGTACAAACTAAATATTTATATTTGCATGAATACAAAGGTACAGTTTAAGCATGCATTGATCACTTACGAACAAAGGTTTGCCGCAACGTTGAGATTTTTATTTTTTCGAGTTTGGAGATCACCGCAAAGTCAAAGATGTTTGCCCAATCTAAATCAGAGGTATCGGCTAGTTTTGGCAAAGATGTGGAATGAAATTGGAAATAAATATTATCTTGGCTTGATAAGGAATAAAATAAGTGGAAATAATAATTTGGTGGAGCAGTTTTGTTCATTTTTTGGAATATCGCATTTGTTTCTCTCATTTTTGGTAAGAAAATATGATGGATTATTGCAAAAATTAGGGGACTGGCTCTAGCCGATTGCCTTGTATATTTATGATGTTGTTTGGGAAACAATGATTTATTTAAATAAGGACAATCGGTGAGTTCCAAAATTGAAGAGGGCCATATTATCTATTTAAGTATTTTTGCATAGTTGGCATTGTTTTGAGAGAATACCATGTTGAGACAGGAAATCCAAATATTTGTTGCCATCACAGATGAGTTTAATATATCTTCTGAACATACGAGTAGCATGCATGTGGTGAGGTTTTTTATAAAAGTTTCGAAATAGAATTCGATGAGCTGCATTAATAATGCATTGCAATTTTATTTGGATCAACAAAATTCCAATGCAAGGGGGACAATGCTTGGTCCATATATTAATTTTTTTTTAAGAAAATTAATATTTATTTTAAGCTTAATTTTGGAAAATAGCAGTTGTCCCATATTGTTTGGAAAAGAGTGTGCTTTGGATTTTCACAAGTATAAATGAGTAGTATTAAAATTGGAATTGAGAAAGTCCCACATCGGAATCAAAACAAGCATCTTGAAAACTTTTCACTTATAAATTGAAGTTTCTTCAATTTTGTCAAGGACTCGCGCATCCACACACACCAGAAACATATACTACTTAGTTTATTCTTATTAGAATTTACTTTGAGTAGTCAAGTGTTTTAGTTGAAAATTTTAATTAAAAGTCTTTTGATCTGAAAGACATTTGTAACCCCTTTAATTATTTTGTTCTCAGTAATTAATATAATCATTTGATTTAAGTCTTATATTAATTGGCGCACACTTTATTTTTCTTTGGACTGTCATAGGTTTGAAATGGCACGCTCTCACACTTGAGACAACTGATTGTTGTGTTTTACACCAACAGTCATATAATTAAATAAGGCAAAGATGACAATTTCAGATACTACAGAGAAATGTCCAAAAGTCTTTGTTACAATGACCTCCAGATTAATACAACCCTATTTTACCATAAAACTTTTTAATATGTTACTTTATTATGGACAATATTACTCTGTTATGGCTGCATTTATGAATTTTAAAATGTTACTCTATTATAGACAAGTGTTATTCATCAATAACAGATTAATATGTGTTTGTAATAGAATAACATTTTTTAGGATTTTATGGTAAAATCTAGTTGCACTGTAGCCTAGCCCGTTAAAACAAGAGTACACAAAAGTTGAAACCAGGTCTATAAATAATCTTGATCATATTCTTATGTCCAAAAAAAAATCTTGATCTTATTTTGAAGTTCATCCATGGTTTTTAAAAGCAATTGGTGGAAAAAATAATTACAAAAATAAAAAAATAATTAATTAAATAAATAAAAAAGAAGCTAATAACATAGTTACAATGAAAATGAGTTAATATTCACTTTCCTATTACAACAAGAAATGAAAATTACATATCAGCAAGGAAAACCACTTACCATAATTTTGGCGTACCTTTGTAAACTTGTAAATGGCTTTTATTAGGAAGCCATAGCTCATCAACTTCAATGGTCCCATATGCCTATAGCACGAGAAAAAAAAATTGGTTGACAACTCAGTTCAAGAAAAGAAAATTTCCCGGACATTAGGAAAAGTTGAGAACACTAGAATCCCCAAAAATAAATAAATGGAGAAACATTTGTGCAAAACAAAGAAGTGAAGGACAAAAGAAGATGAGGTTCTCAAACATTATAATAACACTATGCCAAAAGCATGGATCTATGACACCAAATGAGCGACACAGATAAAAATTTGCATGATAAAAAACTAATTCTTGACACAAAATTATTGTGTCGTCTTTATTTTAACAAAACAACGACACAAAAACATCACCAAAATGTTTCGACAGTGGTGCCAAAAAGATTCAACGATATGCATTTAACAACTGTTGTGAAAAATTTGCTCACCAGACACATTCATGACACGCATTCGACAACTGTAGCAAAAAATATGCGTGCCAAACACATTCAATGACACGCACTAGACATGTGTCACGAAAAATTTGTGCATCAAATACATTCAGTGACACATATTCTGCATATGTCACAAAAAAATTCTCAAATATGCATAAATATTCTTATGTCTTTTTCTCTTCGATTTAGCTGATACTCTTTCAAAATAGAATGAAATGTCAAAATATTATTGACCATTGCTCTCTTTTATGTGTTCGACTCTTTATAAATCATCGATCTATATGCCTCGGGTAGTTCACCTACCTAAAGATCAAATGTTTCATTCTTTGTTCTTTAGATGGGGTCGAAGTTGGATTGCAAAAGCAACAATCTTTGGAAAACTATGATTGAAGAAGAGCTTCATCAGTGGGAACAGGTACAAGGAACGAGTTAGCAGATCAAGATGTTGGATATATTGTTTGTTATGTATAATGCAAAAAAAAAAATTATATTATGTTAGATATTCTTTTTGGTTTATCTCTTAAACTAGCTGACACTCAATAGAAGCAAATGATGAAATATATATGATCTTGATGCTCTTTGAGGTGTTCGACCCACTACAAATCGTCGATCTATGTACATTCAGTAGTTCACCTATCTAAAGATCAAATATTTCATTGTTAGTACACTGCATGCGTGTCTTGGACAAAGCTCACCATAATATGCTCTTTCGGTTATTTCCATTTGTCGAGATCGATGGCGAATTTATGTAAACTTGATATGCTCACTCGGTCATTTTTCAATTAATTTTCGAGATCCATGGAGAATTTATGTAAACCTATTCGATCGGTACTAAGAGAGTATTGTTTGTTATGTAATATCAATATAAAATATTTTATATATTTTGTCGGATATTTTTTTTTGTATATATATGTATATTCTTTTAGCATATATATAGAGATCAAAAGCCTTAATTTATTCACCAAAAATAGAAAAAAAAAATATTTAAGATATAATTAATATTATTCAATGAACGATCATTTCTATATATGTTCAATAAACATTACAACGTTCACTAAACAAGATTTAATAAAATAATTATATTATATTGACATTCAAAATATTACAATTTCTAAATGATCAGTTTATATATATGGTTGAAGTACTTTTAATAAAGTTCATTAATTTGAACATTTACACTTTTTTTTATATATATTTATAGGACACATATGAACAACAGCGACAAAGAATTTGTAGTGCTATTTTTGGTCAATCGTGACACAAGTGTCTCTAGTAATTGGAAGTGTCGCTAATTTAGCGACGCTAGTGTCGCTAATACCCATAAACCCGTTTAATTTTGTTTCATTGATTTGGATGACGCATACCTTGGTAATTAATTCTCACTACTAAAATTTAATTTGCACCTACAATTCTCTATCATAAATATGTACATCCTCACAATCACAATCCACCTTTCATGATTTTTTTTCTCTTTTACATATATATATATATATATATCTTTCTTGCCCTCTATTTTGAAAGCGTATCAGCTATTATTCTAAATTATTAAGCTGAAATTCTTTCAAAATAAAAGGAAAAAATGAAATATTTATCATACAAGGGAAAAAAAATCCAACTATGCATGTATAGATACTCTGTTGTGTTTTCTCTTCGATCGATTTAGCTGATACTCATTACGCTCTTTTATTTCACTGATCCACTACAAATTGTCGCTATTTTATGCAATGTACAAAATTATCAACATTGCATAGATATTCTTAATGGTTTATCTCTTCGATCTAAGTGATACTCTTTGAAAATAGAAACAAAGGATGTACTATTGATAATTTATTAATAATATTTTATATTTTTTGGTAGAGTTCTACATATACATATAATTTGTATGTAGCATATAATAAATCCTTTATTAACCAAAAAAATATATATAGAGAAGCTTCTTAAATAATATTTAATGTTCAATTAATGTACTAATAATAACATTCATTAATTAATTTGTAATGTGCATGACCAAAAAATTGACTTTTATATATATATATGAAATGATCTCCATTAAAGGACACATTTAATTTAATAAAAAACATGTGCTCATTTAATTTTGGTTGTATTTAATGAATATTAAACGAAAAGAGACGCAAGTCGTTGCTAATTGAAATGGAAAAAGTGATGACTTTCGTCTCTAAAGTTCTCAAAAAGCGATGCAGATCGTTGCTAATAGATGTTATTTTTATGGAAAATGAGACCAAATTCGTTGCTAAAAGTGTTTAAATTTAAATTTTAACCGATTTGCCTATCAACTTCTATTGAATGCCTCATTTAATTTTGCCATCCAACTCCTTATATTTGCAATAAATTATATTTATGTTTTACGTTCTTAACTTAATTTGAGTTTCTCGATCATTTTTTCTTTGCAGAATCATCATACCAAGCCGAAAACAAACTCGATCGATTCATTACACATTGCAAGTAAGTTTAATTTACACATATATATACAGCAGTATTTATATATAGTATATTGCTTGTTGCTAGAAGTTTTTGATTGTATTTTCGTTTATTAACTTATTAATATTCATGCAGGTATATTTATATATATTGTTTTCTTTTCTGGTTACTTTCATATACATGCAATACTAAGATTACTGCATTAATTAATCAACTAATATTGTGGAATGGATAAGTCATGGATATATTCAGATAGATGTTGCCAAATGTGTGAACGAATTTTTAGATATTGGCGAAAATTGTAGGTGATTGTAATGATGTTCGGTGTCCTTGCATGAAATGTGGCAATATGACATTGCATTCAATGAAAGACATAAATGATCACATATATTGGAACGGATTTGATAGCAATTATAGGAAATGGATTTGGCACGGTGAAATTATTGAATATGGTGTCGAGGCGTCTTCACAGTTTGTCAATCGAGATATAGAGTTTGATAAAGATGACAGTGCTAGTGAGGAAGATGCAACATATAATAACAATCAAATGACTCATGATGCCTTTGATAATATTGACCTCGATATTCCAAAAAATCCTAATCAATTTGCATGTCTGTTGGAAGAGCCAGAGAAACATTTGTTCCCAGGATGCACCAATTTTACCAAGTTATCGGCTGTTTTCAAATTATATAACTTGAAGGGAAGATATGAGCATTCTGGAAAGATCTTTGATGCACTGCTGAAGTTGTTATCTAAGATGCTACCATGTGATAATATTTTGCTAACATTTATTTATAATGTTAAAAATACCCTAAATGCTTTGGGAATGAAGTATGAGAAGATACACGCATGCCCTGAAAATTGTATTTTGTATAGAAAGCAATATGTGGATCCGATGCTATGTCTTCAATGTGGATCATCCAGATGGAAAATTGAAAAATATAACACTCCTACAAAAATACCATATAAAATTTTATGGTATTTTCCACTGACTCCACATTTTAGAAAATTGCTCCACATTGTTTCAACTGCTAAAAATTTGACCTGGCATGCTAATGAAAGAAAGACCGTAAGAGGCAAAATGCAACACTCATTTGATTCTCTAGCTTGAAAATTGGTTGATTGTGTTTGGCTAGACTTCATAGCAGAAGATAGAAATCTAAGCCTTGCTATTGTAATAGATGGAATGAACCTACACAGTTTACATAGTAGTGTCTATAGTGTTTGGCCTGTGATCACTGTTGTGTAAAATCTTCCTCCTTGGTTGTGTATGAAGCAAAAATTCATGATGTTAACTCTTCTAATATCTGGACCTAAACAACCTGGAAACCATATCGATGTATACTTGGAGCCGTTAATTGAAGACTTGAAAAAGTTGTGGGACGAGGGGCATTAGTGCTTTTGATGCTTATCATCAAGATGAGTTAACTTTAAAGGCAGTTTTGTTAGGGACGATAAATAATTTTCCTGCTTATGGAAACTTGGCATGTCATGTAACAAAGGGATACCATGTTTGTCTAATTTGCAGTGAGAACACTTTTGCTCATTGCTTGCACAATGGTAGGAAAATGAGCTTCGTTAGGCATAGAAGATTTTTTCCTTGTAATCATCCGTACATGAAATAAAAAAAGGCTTTCTACAGGTTTCAAGAATTTGGAGAGCTTTCGATATCATTAATTGTAGAGGAAATATTGAAAGAGCTTAATACTTGTACTTTTGACGACACGGGCAGAGGTAAAAATTTATGCCGGGATGACATTGAACACTGTTGGAAAAAAAAGTCAATATTCTAGAAATATCTCCTGTACGACACAACTTGGATGTGATACATAATAAAAAAATGTATGTGAAAGCATAGTTGGTACATTGCTTGATATTCCATGTAAGATGAAAGATGGAATAAATGCTATGTTGGATTTAGTAGAGATGGGTCTGCGGCTTGAATTGGCCCCGTCAGTACATGGATCACGAACTTTTTTGCCACCTTCATGTTATACATTATCCAAACAAGAGAAAAAACTATTTTTTGGCTATTTGGTAGAGCTAAAAGTTCCAGATGGTTATTCTTCAAATTTTAGAAATATTGTAAGAATGCAGGACTTGAAGCTGATAAGGATGAAGTCCCATGATAATCACATATTGATGCAGCAAATATTGCCTCTTGTAATACGGCCGGTGCTTCCTAAAAACTTGCGAATTGTAATTGCAAGATTTTGTTTTTTCTTTAATTCAATATGTAAAAAATCTATCGATATTGCATCCCTTGATGCCATACAGAGTGATCTTGTGAGAACTCTGTGCTTGATGGAGAAGTTTTTTCCACCATCTTTTTTGATATAATGTTCCATTTAACTGTGCACCTTGTACGAGAAGTTAGATTATGTGGACCAGTGTATTTTAGATGGATGTACCCATTTGAGAGGTATATGAAAATATTAAAGAGTAATGTTCGCAACAAAAATTGCTCAAAAAGTTGCATTGCTGAGAGTTATATAGTTGAAGAACCAATTGAGTTTTGTAGTGAGTACCAACGAGGGTTAGATGCAATTGAAAACCCTATTGGTAGATATCAAAAGCTTAATGACAATGATGATGTCGGTGCCCCTATTAAAAGTGGAAAGATGCAATCAATTGATCAAAAGCTTTTGGAGCAAGTCCATAATTGTGTTCTTTCAAATGTGCCAAAGGTGGATCCATACATAAACTATGAAGTTTAAATGTCATTGCACTATCTATTGCATTCACTCACATATGTTTTTAAGTCAATTTTTTTTTTTATGTATTGGCAGTTTTCATTTGGAAGCATTAAAAGCAGATAAAAAAAACTAGAGGAAAGATGCAAAATGGATTTAAGACGAACACAACCGCACATTTATGCATTGGCTGCATGATAAGGTGTGAAATCAAATTTGGTGCATGTTAAAAGTGGATAATTTATGTACTACTCATAAATTTGCTAATTAGTTTCAATTGATGATGTTAATAGGCTGACGNGTCCATAATTGTGTTCTTTCAAATGTGCCAAAGGTGGATCCATACATAAACTATGAAGTTTAAATGTCATTGCACTATCTATTGTATTCACTCACATATGTTTTTAAGTCAATTTTTTTTTATGTTTTGGCAGTTTTCATTTGGAAGCATTAAAAGCAGATAAAAAAAACTAGAGGAAAGATGCAAAATGGATTTAAGACGAACACAACCGCACATTTATGCATTGGCTGCATGATAAGGTGTGAAATCAAATTTGGTGCATGTTAAAAGTGGATAATTTATGTACTACTCATAAATTTGCTAATTAGTTTCAATTGATGATGTTAATAGGCTGACGCCAAGTGATGTCAACCAAATTGTAATGTGAATGAAACTTTGAGGTAGATTGCACAGGGTCCTCAATGGGTGGTAACAAAGCATGAAGTTTATGTCATTAAAGGGGTTTGTTTCAACATAGTGGAAAGGAACAATAAACATGTCACACAAAACAATAAAGCCAAGATAGTTGCTCAAGGTCTGCATTATGCAACTGCAAAGGACAACAATCCTTAGCAGATATGATTTACTATGGTAAAGTAAGAGAAATTTGGAAGTCAATTACGTTCGTTTCCGCGTCACTATTTTCATGTGTGATTGGGTTGACAGTATTACATGTGTCAACTTCAATAATATAGGTCACAAATTAGATTCATTCATCATAACCTCACAAGTGCAACAAGTATTTTACATTGAAGATCAACTTGATCCACGTTGGTCAGTAGTGTTAGCTGCACCACAACACGATGTATTTGTTGATGTTGAAGAAGATGAAGACACTACGATAGATCATAACCTATTTGCCGATCATCTTCCTAGCTGTGTGGATGACATTGATGTTAACAGTGAAGAAGACTCCGAAGAAGTTTATGTTTGTGATGATTGTGAAGGGATATGGATATGAATTATATAAATTAACCAAATGATTGTAAAATATTATTTCTTAAAATTTTATAATATTTAAATTTTATACTGTTTTATTATAGTTGGAACGATTAAAAAAAATTTTGTAATCAAGGTATAACATGATTGTAAAGGGTTCATGTACAGGCCAGGCGCTTGGGAAAGAACCTGGGATGCTCGGCATTTTAATTGGAAAAAAACAGAGCTAGTCAAATTAATTTGGGACATTGGCGAAGCTTTGTGTCGCTAAAAAGACTTTTTGCGACACTAGCGTCGCCATTGACATTTAAATCGGTGACGTATGGTGTCGCTAAAAAGGCTATTAGCGATGCCAAGCGTCGGCAATTGTTCTCCTAATTGGTGATGCACTGCATCTCTAAAAGGATTTTGCGACGCTATGTGTTGCCAATTCAATTTAACAAATTGGCAACGTTTAACGTCGCCAATATCCCAAATTTATGGCAGGATTAATTCCCACCAACCCATTTTATTTTCGCACCCACCCCCCACCCCTACTCATACCTGAAATACTCTTACTATTCATTTCAATTTTTTTCCATTTCTCTTCCTCTCAAACTCATCATCCATGCCAGAGCCTTCTCTCCCCCAAAACTGAAGAATTAGGATTTTCCACTCAACGTTTTCTTCTTCCACCAAGCAGCCGGACCCATAGCTCGTTCTCTTTTTTGGCGTTGCTGCCGAGACATCACCGGTCACACAATCAGAGAGATTTTATCATCATCCACACTGCCACCGCAACACCTAAGCGAGGCTTTTTCTTCCTACATGCCACCGTAAAGCCTTACTCTTCAATGTGAGTTATTTTCTAACTTGTTTTTATTCTCCAATGTGTAGCTCAAATTCTATAATGCTAGTAATGTCAATATTTTAGAATGCTAATATATGCGATAAAATATAGGATATATTTGCAATAAATAATGTTCATACTTTAAACAATGTTTTTTGTTGGAAATAATGTTCATGCTTTAAACATTGTTTTTGTTTGAAATAATGTTCATGTTGTATATGTGTCGCTTTAAATTCATTTATAACGCTCACGTACATCAATGTCATATTAAAAAATTTAAATTTTTAAATAACGACCCTTTGTGTCCAAAATAATGTTAACGCTATAAGTTTAACACAACTTAGCCGGTCATAATTTTAACTTTCATGCTAAAACGTTGGTTTTATAGGTAATAATATTAAAAAAAATGCCTTTTTTCTATAATATGAAATGTTAATGCTAAAATGATTGTTTATATAAGGAAGTGACAATATGAAATGATTGTTTATATAGGAAAGGAACAATGTGAAATGTTCATGCTAAAACGTTGATTTTATAGGTAATAATATAATTTTTATGTTTATGCTATGCCTTTGATAATATATATAGGATCGCATGCATGTAATAGACAACCATTAGGACCATTTAAAAATATAAGTAATAGGCGATGCATTAGAGCCATTCAAAAATATAAATTAATAGGCGACACATTGATTGTGTTCTGTGTTGCAGTTTAATGGACCTACATGAGGATATTGTTCTTCCTCCTGAGAGCCTACATCCTCCAATGATGCCACCAGTCCCAGTGTTCCAATCCTTAAGCGAAAAGGTTGGGGACCTACAATGTTGAACGGATTTAGGAAGGAGGCTGCAGGTAATGCAAAGCAGTTGCAGCTACAATAAAATGAGCATGGAGCTCTCCTAAACAAGGCCGTTGTGAGTATGAACAAGTTGGAAGGCTCAATCACTCGTTCCACGATACCGATTTCCATTAAAAGTTGGAACGATGTGTCTTTTGCATTGAAAGATAACCTATGGATAGCAATCAAGGTATTCCATGCAATAAAAGCTGTCTTCTTTCTATAACTTAAACCCGAAATACTTACTTTATTATTTGTTAAATACTGACATTGATGTTATAGGGATATTCATCCAATGATGACTCGAGCAGAGACCAGACTCTTATAGATTATGTGGGAAAGTTGAAGAGGTTTAAGCATTGGTTTTATGAGAAGAATATGAGCCCATACTTGGCAACAATCGAGGTCTTCAAGTACCCACCTACTAACAAGTATTCCTTCACCACGCAAGAATAGTGGGATACATTTATCAACCAAAGGCTTGGTGGCAATTTCAAGGTAAAAACAATATATTGTTTTACATGTTTTAATCATGCATGTGTCAAATACTTTATACAACATCAATTAAGCATAAAATATATGATTTAAAAATTTACAGAACTTAAGTGCGGATCCATCTGAAAAAAGGCAAGGGAACAAATATCCCCATCGACTTGGCACTAAGGGATATCCGCAGTTAGAGGTGGACATGATACGTACTATATATATATTCGGATTAAGTTTTTAAGAGAAATTGGTCACATTTATATATATGTCTAAATTTGCAACAAGCTAAAAGAGGCACGGCCGAACGGATCGAGCGCGAAGAGCTTTGGATACGCGCATGAACCAAGAAAGATGGATGGATAGACAACCAGAAAATTAAGTCCATTGTCGAAAACATTGTGTGTTCTAAACCCCAAATTAGTGGTCATATATTATATTTTATAATGTTTATGCTATAATTTTTCCAAATATTGTGGAATTAGTAGAATGCTCTGAAGAAGAATGTTACTCTAGGCATTCTTGATGCCTCTCTTTTGAATGATGTACTTACACAAGCCCTTGGGTCTGATGAGTATCTTGGTCGGCTTCGAGGAATGGGAAAAGGCTTCACAGTCAAGAATTATTTCAAAACACCGCGGCGAAGCAGACAAAAAAATAAGAACGAAGTTGATGTAGATGCAAAGATAGAAAAATTTGAGCAGGTCTTGAGTAGTTTGTTTGATGTTGTCCGGAAGAAAGGCGTAATGGACGAAGTATGTGATCTCGCCACCGCATGCGGTCTTGACCTACCACCGTAGACACCTACACATGTAGAGCATGTTCTTAGGAAGATTCCCATAGTCCTTAGGTCGATGATGTTACCCATTTGGGAACTCAACTTGTTCCCCCTACATCAGTGGTTCTACCTAGTGATCCTACACATGTATAATATGAGGTATGTGTAGCATTATCAAATTGTTACTATATATTCGTATTATTTATTATTATAACTATTTGACGTTTTCTAACATGTGTTTGAAATTCAGAACATTCTATGTGAGCTTGCAGAAGAGACAAGAAATAACATTGTGGCAACCGGCACTTTGATAGCTAGTAGTGTGGTTTGTCATGGTGTAAAATTATGAACAAAGAATGTTAGAGTCTTTATGAATGCAATGATTGATCTGGCTGCATTGTTACATGTACAATCATTCGACATGGTCTATGTTAGGGAGGCAGAAATGCCATTCATGGTGTGGCCTCGACAACTAGTTATTCTACCATCTGTTGAGGTATATAATATGATACATAAAATTGAAAGGTGTTTGCAAAGATATTTTTTGTTTTTTGTGATACTAACATGTATTTTATTTTGATTGTCGGAATATGGGAAGATGAAAATATCAAAGGGTAAACAGGTGGTTGCAACCGGATCAACTAGCTCACATAGGTCCCAAAGGCCTACAACAGTACAGGCCGAGTCAGCTGCTGAATTTGACGATGCCAGCTCATTAGGACTTAGCGCTCCACTATTAGAGTTGTTAAGGAGGATCGACCCTTACGACATTTATAAGATATGGTCAACCTCCTTCCCACCAGCGGTTATGGGCTATGAAGTATAGATATCCAAGATTTTTGTTACATGCAAGAGTTGCAACAATCTTGCATTTTGTTCTACATAAGGTATGTAACTCCAACTTCATTGCATTAATTACTCATAGTTTTATTACTATAGTTTTGTTATGCTACTTGTAAATAATAATTCACTGCTTACGCATTTACATTCCCGATTAATGGGCAGATAACTAAGGAAGTATTGTTTCATACTCCCTAATGATATTGCCAATGTAGAAAGGAAAAATTCTGATGAGTGAGAACTGAAAATTTTGATGCGATGAAACGAAGCATCAAGGGGTAAACTATGGTTTTTTCCATACTGGTCAAGGTACTATAGGTTATCTACAAATAATATTATTATTTGAGTTTTACTAATTATGTACGCGTAAACATAATTTCAATTTGTAATTAATATTTTTGCAGTTCTCATTGGATGTTGGGTGTTTTTGACACATACTTACAGTCACATGGTTTCATGATTTGCTTCCGGGGAACAACCATTCACGTATCGCCGAGTTCAAGAGTTTGTTGGATAGGTAAGTCTGCATAATTAACTATATATATTGATGATTATTAATAAAATTTAATAATTGATATTTTGATGCTGATATTATTTATGTTGATATATATAATGTATATGTACATATAAGACATACTTGTCTTGGAACGGTACATCCAACGGACAAAAAAAATTAAGTACGAAAAGCTTAGATGGCCTAAAACAAAGGTACATATAGTACATATTGGTATACATAAATATATATTCATATATCTAAATACACTTTTAATGTATATGGTTAAATGACTATTTAGCTATTTAATATAATGATTAACACTCTTGTATCACTTTTCTATAGACTGTAAAACAACCAGGAAATATCAAATGCAGGTATTATGTGATGATGATCCTGCGGGACATCATAGTAAATAATGTTATTTGAGAAAATTTAACAGAGATGGTAATAATTACTAACATTTTTACACTCAATATAAATTGATAATTATTAGTTGATATTTATTTGAACTATTTGTTTGATCTGTATGTACAATTTCAAGAAGTGGTTTGGACCCAGCAGTACGTAGATAGTTTTAGAGCAGAATTGACAGCTGTTGTGCCCCCATTTATAAAATCAAAGTAAGATACCATATTTCAGCTTATATATATATATACTTTTAGGCGGCAAAAAACAATGTCGTATTTAATTATATATTGTAATTAAATATTATTGTATATAATTTTGTTGTTCGTATTATTTTTATATATTTGCACTTTTTTCTCATTTCTATTTTTTATTAGTAATTGATTCTCATTTTTACGAAATTAATCATTTGCAATAAATTATTCATTATTTTAGGGTAGATAATGAAATTTAAATTGGTTTAATTTTAATTAATAATATTTATAAATTAAATTAATTTTATAAAATATTCAAATGAGATTTTAAGATATAATTGATTATTAAGACACTAAATTATAACAGTAAATTAATTTAAACTATTAAAATATAAATTAAAAAAATCATTTAATTTTTAACTAAATTTGAATTTGAATTATTCAGCAACGTCTTATATAAGATTTACTGCGGTTTTAAAAAAATTGCCTAATAATTAGAGACGAATTTCGTCACTAATTTGTACATATATTGGCAACGCCTTTCATCGCCAACTAGTGGTATCAGCGACAAATAATGGTGGCGAAAAATGACCTAATTGGCAAAAAAGGACCTAACTAGTGATGAATAATTTGGGTTAGTTGGCGATGCAGTGCATCGCCAATTTAGGTGAATTTCGCAACAAATTTTTGTCGCAAATCACACCACAATTGGCGACGCACTGCATCGCCATTGTCCCATTTATCGTGAAGAAATACGTCGTCAATTGTGGTGTTATTTGCGACGTATGCTTGTCGCGGAAAATAGACAATCACTACAATGTTTATGTGTTGCAAATGTTTTACATTTTCACGACAGTCGATTCTGCGACACAATAACTTGCTTCGCCGTTTACAATTGGCGACACCGTTTTTGCATCGCCTATTAACGTTTTTGTTGTAGTGTAACCACTCAATGAAGGACATAGATGTTAACTCAAAAGCTATTCTGATATATTGACCAAAATTAGACAAGAAACTAGAAAGAAAAAAAATCAGACAATAAACTAAGAAGAAAATATTAGCAATCTGGAAGTACTAACGTTGAGACATATTTGCTAGCCAAATGCAAATTGCAACAAGGTTGATTTCAAGTTCCATTAAAAAATACCTAATTATTGCATATGTAGCCAGCTCAAACAGTCAATCCATGTCTTTTAGGAAACAAAAACAGCAAATGCAATAAATTCTAAATGCCCCTGTAAATCCCATTTTTTTTTCTCAGAGGCTCTTGTAAGCAGGTAAAATATTGCAGGCATCCTAGGCCTAACCACCCAAAACTTTCTTTCAAAGGAGAGAAAGGTTAAAAGAAATGCCCCTAGTTGGCATAATACGACTAAGTGTAAGATGATACATGCAGAAAGAGTAAACTACGTTTGAGTTAATAGGAATACAAATTTCTGACAAACAGATTGACAACAAATTTGGTCAAGCAAATTTCTATAAACAATGTATAACATTGAGCTTTAGGCAGCTAGCTAATTGATCACTAAATTTTCTTAGTTCCCATCAATGTATTTTATTTTATTTTTTCAGTTCGAAATATTTACCATTTACCAGGTGGAAGTACACTGAGAATGATTTATAACCAATTCATCACCCATTTATGTAAGAAAAATCACACAATCTCAGTATATAAAATCCTCCATATGGGGAAACCTAGGTGGCATCTTGCATGTCCATAAACTAATAGGAGGTCAGGATCCACCCCTTTTCCACCTATTAAAACAAGAACATGAATATCTCAAAGATCATATATGAATTAGTGTAATCAAAAGTATAAATTATTAACACATTACAGTAAAGCATACCAATAGCTTTTAGTGCCTCAGCCATGTGAGGTTCTATAAATATTTGCTCATCTTGGTCTCCAGCCAATTGATCCAATTTCAAATACTTCATGAAAAGTAAATTAGCTTCTATAGTCACAGCTTCCTTTGCATCAAAGAATGAAGCAAATTCCAAATTCATATGGTTGCGGTCAACAAGCTTATCATTTTCCCCAGCTTCCTACATGTAATGAACAATAAGTTGGTTATACTGTTGGCATCATGTTGACAATCCCATGAAGTAAATGTCCATTGTGATGAGAATACAAATTATACAAGTATAACAAGTACTTAACAAATCAGAAAATAATAATAATAATAATTCAAAAACTAGCTCCTTTTTGGCAGAGGTAAAAAAAAATGGTTATTTTAAATTACTGGCAATAGGCTATATCATGTGTAGTTCAGTAAATGACATATCAGTCCCAACAAGAAAATCTAAGGACATGCTGAGACTTCTAAATGAAGTATCACAATGTCTCCCCTAAGGCCCTAAGCGACCAACCTACACCAGAAATTCAATAAGTCCATAAAGTGAGTTAGAAATTTATTTCAAAAGAGAAGAGAAATTTTAACATAATAGAGCCACATGAAATTTTGAATATATAAGAAAAGAATGAACATTTTAACATGGCAAGCGACCTCGAAATGCAAGTGATTCTTGTTGATGCACATTGATTAGCCAAGGACCAAAAGAAAATTTTGTACAACAGCATATAGATGATAGCACTTCAAATATTATTGCATTGTTCATTTTCTCAAAGATGACTTGCTTTAATTTCTTTATCACTCCTAGACACATTACAAAAAAAGTCATTTCTGTGACAAAAGCAAATTGCTCACAAAACGTAGTATATGGGACGGAATCATGCTAAAACCACTTTATGTGACAGATACTAATGAAAAAGAAAATGAATATTTCTATTAAGAAGAAAACGATATATTCTTATTATTATTATTTTCTTCTGTGCCTTTTACGTAATTACAAGATATATATATATAGTAGAGTATAAGAATTTAGATCCACAATTATAGGCAAGATAGACATAAGCTAGGATTGGTAAATTATACAGAGTTGGTAATATAAAAGATATTCAACTATCACTGGATTCCTTCCCTTATTATACTTATTTGCATGGAAGGAATTGTGATTTCTTTCTCCATGCTAATTATATTTTCCTTTGAAGATCTTCTCCTTAGCTTTGTCTCTAGCTGATTTTTCTCCATCTAATCGGCTGGTTTCATCATGCCCCCTTAAGCTTGCGTGTGGTATTACATACACACCAAGCTTGGTCTGATATTTTCTAAAAGAATCACTTGATAGAGGTTTTGTTTGATATCTACAAGCTGAAGATAAGATGGAATATGTCGAGCAACAAGTTGACCAACAGCAAGTTTCTCACAAACGAAATGATAGTCAATTTCAATGTGTTTAGTACGACTGTAGAGCACTAGATTAATTGTCATGTGTAATGTAGTTATGTTGTAACATAACAGATGAGGAGGTTTAATTAAGGAAACATCAATATCATGAAGTAGAAATGTTACCCAAGTAATTTCGGCTGCTACAGATGCCATAGCTCGATATTCTGCTTAAGTACTGGAGCGGGATACAGTGGGTTGTTTCTTTGATAACCAGGAAATGAAATTTACACCAAGAAAAATACAGTAGGTGCTGGTACTTCGACGAGTAATTGGGCAACCTGCCCAATCAGCGTCACTGTATCCGCAAATATTGAGAGAGCTTTGATGGAGAAATCGAAATCCATAGTGGATGGTGCCCTTTAAGTACTGTAAAATACATTTAACTTCATGAAGATGGAGACTAGATGGATTTTGAAAATTTTGGCAAGCTCGGTTGACTGCATATGTGATGTCAGGACGAGTAAATATTAAGTATTGCAAACTTCCCACTAGACATCGGTATTCAGTTGGATCAATAGGTTGATTATCACGAGATTGAAAGGTATTTTTGAATGCCATTTGTGTCTTCATTGGAGTAGCTTCAAGCATTTTTGCTCAGTCAAGTAAATTAGAGACATACTTAGATTGTGATAAGAACATTCCCCCTCAAAAATAGATAGCTTCAATTCCAAGGAAGTAATGCAGACGGCCGAAATCTTTGATAGCAAATTTAGTACCCAATTTAAGCACAAAATGATCAATTAATCTAGGATCGTTACCTGTAAATAAGAGATCATCAACATAAATAAGTAACATTAAAATAGAATTTGATGTATGAAGAGTAAATAAGGAAGAATCAACCTTGCTGCACAAAAATTCCAAAGATAAAAGAAACTTAGATAATCTATCAAACCATGCTCAAGGACTTGTTTGAGCCCATTGAGTGATTTCTTTAAGAGGCAAACATGATTGGATTTGGTTGGAGAAACAAATCCAAGAGTTTGTTCCATGTGCACTGTCTCTTTCAATGTGACATAAAGAAAAGCATTTTTTACGTCTAATTGTCGAATGGTCCATTTGCATGTGAGAGCAATAGAAATCACTAGATAATCAGTAGTGTGTTTAATCACGGGGCTGAAAGTTTCATCAAAATCTTGGCCTTCAATTTGGGTGAAGCCGTGAGCAACTAAACATGCTTTGAAACAATCAATTGTGCCATCTTCTTTATATTTGGAGTGATACACCCATTTTGAGCCAATAATGTTTGTATGGAAAAGACGAGGAACCAACACCCAGGTGGTATTGTCATGTAAAGCTGAGATTTCTTCATGCATAGCCTGTAGTAGATAGTAAAGCAAGCTATGAGGAAAGCTCAGGATGTGTGGAAAGCTTATGTTGTGTTATCATTAGGTGTGTATTGCTAGGAGCGGGTGCAATAATTTTCGAAGAGGAGGCAACAGGAATATTCGTATAGGAGGGAGCTGCATTTGAACCTGGAGGTATCTGTAAATCAACATAGAGATTATTGAAAAGACCCGATGAATCATCGATAGAATGCTTGATAGGAAAAGATGCGTGAGCAGATCCGTGAAGTAAAACATGAGGGGACTTATGGTGTGACAAAGGTGGATTGGAACCAATTTTCCTTGTGGTTCTAGGTGGAAAGTAGGTAGAATGAGAGATGGGAGTAGGTGGACATGTGGCGGCTTGATTCAATGGAGGGGGAGAAACGTTAGGTGGGATGGAAATTCAATTGCTTGTGTCAGAGTTAGTAGGATTGTAATGAGAATTGGTATTAATGGATGGGCATGTTTCAACTTCAATTAATAAAGGAGAATGAGTTTGGATTTGGGAATTGAGGTGAGGTGGCGTGTTAGATATAGGTTCAGTGGAATGGCTTTGCACAAAGTGTTCTTCTTGCTACGTAGGAGAATCAGCAGAAATATTTTGCCAAAATTGAGCCTCTTGTTTTGGAAAGTGAGCAAGCTCAAGTTGTGGCTGTAAAACAAAAATAGATATATAGGGAAAATACTTTTCATCAAAAACAACATTTCTTGATATATAGACACGATTTGTAGATGGGTGAAAACACTGAAACCCTTTGTGCTGTGGACTATATCCAAGAAAAACACATGGATAAGTTTTTTCTTTAGAATTTATTCAAGCCATAATCCCTTAAATAAGGATAGCACCTGCATCCAAAGACTTTTAAAATTCCATAATCTGGATGTGAGTTAAATAATTGATAATAAGAAGTATCAAACTTTAAAGGAGAAGATGGCAATCTATTAATTAAATAAGTAGCCGTTAAGAAAGCTTCTACCCATAATTTTAAAGGAACATTTGAATGAAAGAGCATAGCTAGTCTAGTTTTGAATACATGTCGATGCTTTCTTTCTGCCACCTCATTTTGCTCCGGTGTTCCGGGACATGATATTTGATGCAATATTCCACACTTGCTAAATGATCCTGAAAAGGTGTGGATTTAAACTCACCTCCACCATCGCTTTGGAAAATTTTAATGGGATGATTAAATTGATGTTCAACCAACTTTTGGAATTTAACAAAATAATCAAAAAATTCAGATTTCTTACAAAGAGGAAACAACTATGTGAATCTTGAAAAATCATCAACAAAAATAACATAGAAATGATATTTTTGAGTGGAAATAGTAGGAGCAGGACACCCATAAATCACAATGTACTTTAGCCAAAGGAATACTAGAAATTTTATTTGATAAATTAAAAGGATGTCTACAATTCTTCCCCATTTGACAACTAGAACAAATATTTGTGCTTTTTGTCCAACTAGAAATATTGATAATGTTTTTGGAACTTAAAGTACGTAACAAATTAAAATTTGGATGCCCCATGTGTTGATGCCAAAGATCTGCAGAGGCACAAAGAGTTTTCCCTTTGGTTGCATTCAAAGCTTGGTAGCCTTCTTTATCAAGAACATAGAGTTTTCCCTGTGGTCAAAATTCTTTGGCTGCAATCCTTTATCACAAAGCCACAAGGTGAGAATTCAAATAAACAATTATTCTTTTTTGTTAATTGGCTTACAGATAATAAATTCTTCTTTAGTTGAGGAGCTACCAAAACATTATTTAATTTTAAATTTCCATTTCTAGTTTGAATATTGGCATTGCTGATATGTGATATAGGAATATAGTTTCCATTCCCAACAAGAATACCTTCATTGCCATTGTAAGGAAAAGCATTATACACATTACCTGCATCGTTGGTCATATGGGAGGTGCCTCCTGAGTCGGCATAGAAATTAGGATCCACGTTTGCTGTTATATTAAGTGCAGCCAAAGCGTCTGGAATCTCCTCATTGGTATAAGAATGATCAAATATGTGCCAATATTGAAGAGCATCACGATTTGGTTTCTTACATATTTGACATATTGACTTACCTTCGCGGTTAGCCCTAGAATTGTTGTTTTGATTGGACTAATATACTGGTTTCTTCCTATTGATGAAGTCATTTGGTTTTTCCATAGGAGTTGCTTCATTAAACCTTCTAGCAGGAGTGAAGCCTCTTCCTCTTGAGTTAAAGCGTCCTCCACGGCCTCTTTTTCCCTGACTGCATTGGCTGAAGAAGGCTTGATTAAGATCCACCCTGCTTGATTCAGTTTCTGTCTCTAATAATTGGGTGTGACTTTGAAGAGCCAAAATGAATTGGTTGAATGTTCAGTATGGTGGTTTTGCAAGCATGGCAATCCTGAAATCCTTGTAGTTAGATCCAAGACCCCGTCAAAAATAAAATACCTTATCAACATCAGAGACTGGTGTATTGATGGCTGCAAGATTGTCACATATTTGCTTGAATTTTCTTTGATATTCGTCGATTGATAAGGAGCCTTTCTTTAGTGAAGCCAATCAGTCTTTGAGTAAATGCTCATGCTCCTTAGTTGAAGGTAGGAATTGATCTTCAATAGATTTCCATAGCTAGAATGCATTATCAATACCTATATTCATACTCAAGACATCATTAGACATAACACTATGATGCGGAACCCCAAGATTAAAGAATCCGAACCCCAAACACACTAGAAATATTGAACAGTAATTGGAAACAAGAACCCGCCCTACCAAACCCTTAGATAACTTGTATCTAAAAACGTGGATTAGAAGGCTAGGGAAAGAGAAGAATAATCGCCACAAAGTATTTCTACTTTGATAAGATAATTCAACTCCTAATGCAACAAGAAGAAGAAATTGATTCCTCACCTTGCAAGAACACTCCTGGGAGCAATAGGAAAATTAATTCTCTCAATTGATTAAAAACTCAAATCTGTCTTACAAAAGAATTGATCCCCCTTTATATAAGGACTAGGGTTAGATCAAGAATCAATCTAAACCATTAAATATTAAGAAAGTAATCCTAAGGTTGAAAACTAACCCTAAAAACGAAAATAGCAAAAATTACAAAACTGCCATTATAATCCGAAAATAGCTAAATTACGAAACTGCCATTATCATCCAAAAATAGCTAAAATTACGAAATTGCCATTCTAAGTTGTTTATTTTTAAAATGATGCCGTTTCGTCTCCGCAACTCTCGAGCATCATTACGACTTTCATCCCTTGCTTGGACAACATGCTTAAATCATCATTAGGCCTCGGAAAAGTGTTCAAATCATTTGGAAACTTGAATCGATCTTCATCCATAATTCTTTTCACAAGTCCAAGCATTCCCTCTTTGATCTTCTTAGCTCGAGAACGCGTCACTGGTCCACTTGGCAACGTAATGTCCTTATCACGAACATCCATTCTAGAAGAGCGCTCGATGCCCACATCATTCCCTCCCTCTTCAAAAAGATTCGTCCTCGAATCTGCATCCATGTCAAAAGGAGAAAGATCAGCAACATTAAATGATGCGGACACATTATACTCACCTGGAAGATCAATCTTGTATGCATTGTCATTGATTCTCTCGAGCACTTGAAAAGGTCCATCACCTCGAGCATCCAACTTAGACTTCCTTTTGTTAGGAAACCTTTCCTTCCTCAAATGTACCCAAACCCAATCACCTGGTTCAAATATCACTTGTTTGCGCCCTTTATTAGCCTTTTGCGCAGTTAACTTATTCCTCTTCTCAATCTGTAGTCGGGCCTTCTCGTGTATAGCTTTAACTAAGTCCGCCTTCTTTTGTCCATCTAAGTTAGCAAGTTCACTCAAAGGTAAAGGCATCAAATCCAATACAGTTAAAGGATTAAAGCCATATACAATCTCAAATGGTGAAAATCCAGTAGAAGAATGAATAGTACGGTTATAAGCAAATATAAGAAAAGGCAAACAATCTTCCCAAGATTTTAAGTTTTTACCAACTACAGAACGCAGTAAAGCACCTAAAGTTCTATTCACCACTTCCGTTTGTCCATCGGTTTGTGGATGACAAGTAGTAAAATACAAAAGCTTAGTACCCAACTTTCCCCACAAAACTTTCCAAAAGTGACTCAGGAACTTAACATCTCTATCCGAGACTATTGTCCTAGGTACCCCATGCAATCTCACTACATCTCTAAAGAATAAGTCAGCTATATTTGTTGCATCATCAGTTTTATGGCAAGCAATGAAGTGCGACATTTTACTAAATCTATCCACAACAACAAATATACTATCACGACCCTTCCTAGTTCTCGGCAACCCAAGAACAAAATCCATGGAGATATCAACCCATGGTTCCGTTGGCACAGGAAGAGGGGTGTACAAACCATGTGGCATAGACCTAGATTTAGCCTGTCTACATGCAATACATTTAGCACATATTTTTTCAACATCCCTACACATGTGTGGCCAAAAGAAATGTTCAGATAAAATATCTAAGGTCTTATGCGCACCAAAATGCCCCATGAGACCACCACTATGTGACTCTCTAACAAGCAATTCTCTAATCGAACAATTGGGCACGCATATCATATGTCCACGAAACAGAAATCCTTCATGTTTATAGAATTTATGAAAAGCACCATTTTCACATGCAGCATATATTTCACCAAAATCATCATCACTAGCATACATGTCTTTTAATTGTTCAAAACCCAAGAGCTTAGAAGTAAGAGTAGTGATTAAGACATACCTCCGAGACAAAGCATCGGCCACCACATTCTCCTTACCTTGCTTGTAACAAATCACGTACGGAAAGGTCTCTATGAACTCAACCCATCGTGCATGCCTCTTGTTGAGCTTTCCTTGCCCCTTGATATGCTTCAACTACTCATGATCAGTGTGAATCACAAACTCCTTCGGGAACATGTAATGCTGCCACACCTCTAAAGCACGGAAAAACGCATACAACTCTTTGTCATACGTCGAGTAGTTGAGTTGAGCT